>JZKD02S1674324.1:571286-585027 GCA_000966675.3 Picea glauca | reverse complement strand
TGGGAGGCTTTGGCCTACTTCCGTGTGTTATGAGTTGTCATCATCTTTGGGATGGTGGGTTGTGACCCATTGAGCACCTCTTTATGGGCTTCCTGGTTACGCTCATCGTTTTTTTATTTCCCGCCTCTTCCCTTTTTCTTTGGGGTGGCCCAAACCTCATTTGCTTCATCTGATTCACTACCTATAGAGATCTCCCCTTCCTCTATGTTATGATTGTCATCCTGCTTCTGGGGGGAGTTGTTTTGCGTCCCTTCTTCTTCTGTTGGATTATTCCCCTTGTCTTCAGGATTCTGACCTTTTTTAATAAGATATTAATGTATATAAATTAATGGTTTATTAATGTATAAATTAAAGTATTAATTTACATTTGTGTAATATAACAAATTAATTAGTGATACATTGATAATGAATTAATTGATGGTGTATTAATTGATGGATACATTAATAATGTAATGTATTAATTGATGGATGCATTAATAATGTAATATATTAATAAATAAATACATTAACACATTATTAAATATATTAATTAATTGATACATTATTAATTTATATACTACAAAAGTATAACACACTAATAAAGACAACATTAATAATACATTAATAAAGTAGTAATACATTAAACTTAATGTATTTAGTAAAGCATTATTAAAATATTAATACGTTCATAATATAATATTACATTACTATAATTTATAAATTAAAGTATAATACATTAATGCATAATGTAATTAATACATTGTTAAAGTAATAATATATAAATAAATACATTATTAAAGTAGTAATACCTTAATAAACATATTAATAAACTAATAATACATTGTTAAAGTGATAATAAATTAATAAACACACTATTAAAGTAGTAATACCTTAATAAACACATTAATAAATTAATAATACATTATTAAAGTATCTATACATTTATTGAAAATGATCATGGTTTATAATGGCTAACCATGATTATAGTTTATTATAGTTATAACTATAAATAACATTAATACATTAAAGTGTACTAAAATGTATTAATTTAATTAATGAATACATTAATACATTTTTAATAAATACATTACGAAAGTATTAATACATTAAGACTTTAATAAAGTATTAGTACATAAATTAAATAATAAAGTATTTTAATAAAGTATTAACACATTATTTATTTTTTTTAAATAAAAAAGGGGAAGCCTGCTATATTAGATTAACAAAAAACTTTAACAAGATATACAGTGTCATGGGTCTGAGTCACCAAAAATGCTCCCGATTACCGGAAATTAGCGTAGGTGCAGAGCAATAACAGTTGTATGATAGTAACATCTGTCCTGCCCGGAGGAAACCAGGACATATGTCTATAGTCCAAAAGAGTGTAAAACAATAGCATAAAAACTAAAAAGCCAAGAGAGCATAAAAACCTAGGTACCCGGTGACCTGTCGCCATCGTTAGTCTTCCACGTGGACCCAGTCGGGATGGAAAAAGACTGCGTGCAGAGGGGGCACTTTCATCTAGCTGGAACGTTGGAATAAGCATCGAGAAGCATGTCCAGGTGCTGGCCCATGAGGAGGGAATGATGCTCTAGGTCAGACACATGGCCTCGGAGCTCGAACACCACAGAAAGGTGCTCCGCATGGAGGAGAAAGCTATGGAGACCGCCATCTGCGTCGTCGAGCTCCCTCTGCTTCGCACCATCCTTCGCATCCTTTCTCATCGAGCGATTGTTGTCCACTTCCAACGCCGCTTCAAGGTCCTGCCAAGGAACCTCTTCCACAATGCAGCCAAGAAACTCTTCATCCATACCCAAATTGGGTTTGCTCTCCTCCCTGCAAGTCATCACTGTGGCGCGATGCCCCTCCACTGTCGACAGGTCCTCCAGATTCGGGTCTTCCTCCACGATACAGGTGGGATACATATCCTCTGTCCCATCCTCCTTCATAGCTATGTCCTCTTTGCTACAGTCAGCTCCCGTTTCGGCAATGGTGGCGAGCGGCGCCAATTTCTCAGCCCGAGCCTTCTTCTGAAGCATGGAGGTCACCATTGCCAGAGCACGTTCAAATTGCTCTTTCCGTCGTCATTGCGCCTTGTGGGCATTCCAAGCTGAGCCTCGGCAAGGTCTTCCTCTTTTTCTAACCATAGTTTCCTAGGGGTGAGTGAGAGTGCAGAGCGTGTGCAGAGATAAGCACGAAAGCCAGGATGCGGGAGGTGGCTGATTCAGAGCACGAGCAGGCCGTCTCTGTCTCGGCACACACAAAGACAAACTGCTTGAAAAATCCTTGTTGAGATGCAACGAAAGGGTGGTGAGCCAGGGCAAGAGGAACACAGAGCTGCACCAGAGCCTCCAAGCGAGGATCAGAGCCGAAGCCGGAGCATATGAACACACATAACCAGACGCTGAGATACCTTGACCTCCTTTAACCCCTACCATGCTGAGTACGCCAAGGTTGTAAATGGCCGTGCGATGGAGGAGTCACTCCATCATTATGTTGCTGCTATGGCCATCCACCATCGTAAATGCGGATGCGTGGGTGGTGACCATCGGCATTTAAACCCAGGCTTAGTGCTAAGCCTGGTGTCACCTCCTCGCCGCGTGTCACCCCATCCGGGGCAAGTATTAACACATTATTACATTAATATAATATATAAATTAAAGTATTAATTTGTATTAATGTATAATATAATGTATTATTTAGTTGACACATTAATAATGTAATGTAATAATTAATTTATACATTAATGTCTAATGTAACATATAACTTATTATTTATTATCATACACTATTAATGGAATATATTAATTAATTAATACATTAATGTATAATGTAACATATTAAATAACTAATACATTAATAATGCACTTAATTAATTAATTAATATATCAATACATTGTTAAAGTATTAATTCACTAATAAAGTAATGCATTAATAAATTATTATTAAAATATTAATACATTAATAAAGTTTTAATACATTAATAACTAATAATAGGTTAATAAATACATTCTTAAACTATTAATACTTTAATAAATACATTATTAAAGTAGCAATTCATTATTAATACATTACTAAAGTATTAATACATTAATTGAAAATGGGCACAATTGACTATGGTTGACCATGACCATTGTTAACTTCCCTAGAACTTCAATATGCATGACCTTCATTATGGTTGACCTTAGTTGAGCATGGTTGATCAATGGTTAGTCCATGATCATGACTACTCATAACATTAATACATTAATGTGTACTATATTTTATTAACTAATTAATACATTAGTTTATAATATAATGTATTAACTAATTAATACATTAATACATTATTAATCACTAAAGTATTAATACATTAAAACATTAATAAAGTAGTAATACATTATTAAAGTACTAACACATTAATAATGCATTATTACATTAATTCAATGTGTAAATTAAAGTATTAATTTACATAAATGTATAATGACCTTGTGTAAATTAAATGAGGTCATAGCCTTGTCATCACGAGGCTATGTTTGGCAGATTGCGATGATAAGATATTTGCATGACATTGTGATGACATGATATCTGTGTCGTATTGTGATGACAAGATATTTGTTTCACATTGTGATGAGGGGGATATGTTCATCACAATGCAACGACAAGGATATGTTCATCACATGAAGTATTAATACATTATTAAAGTTTCAATACATTAATAAAGTAATAATGTGTTTATAAATATATTATTAAACTATTAACACTTTAATAAATACATTATTAAAGTAGTAATGCATTATTAATACATCACTAAAGTATTAATACTTTAATTAAAAATGACCATGATTGACTATGGTTGACCATGACCATGGTTAACTTTGGTTCACCATGGCCATTGTTAACTATGGTTGAGCATGACCATTGTTAACTTCCCTACAACTTCAATATGCATGACCTTCATTATGGTTGACCTTAGTTGAGTATGGTTGACAATGGTTAGTCATATTTGGAAATTGTTGTCTCGTGGCTAGCCGTGATCACGAATACCCATGACATTAATACATTAATATATACTATAATGTATTAATTAGTAAATACATTAATAAATTATTAATTAATACATTGCTAAAGTAATAATACATTAAAACATTAATAAAGTAGTAATACATTATTAAAGTATTAATACATTTATAATGTATTATTATATTAATGCAATGTCTAAATTAAAGTATTAATTTACATAAATGTATAATGTCCTTGTCTAAATTAAATGATGTCATAGCCTTGTCGTCACGAGGCTATGTTCTTCAGATTGCGATGACAAGATATTTCTTTGACATTGCGATGACATTATATCTTCATCATATTATGAGGATAAGATATTTTGTTCACATTGTGATGAGGGGGATATGATCGTCATAATGAAATGACAAGGATATGTTCATCACATTGTGTCTACAAGGCTATGGTCCTCTTATAGCGACGACATGATATTTTCATCACATTGGGACGACAAAATATTTGCATCATATTGCGATGCCATGATATTTGTGTCACATCGTGATGGAATGATATTTGAGTCACAATGTAACGAGGAGGCCACGTTCATCACAATGTGAAGGCAAGGCTATGTTCGTCACATAGCCATGATAAGTCTATGGTCGTCACATTGCAAAGATATGATATTTGCATCAGATTGTGACAACATGTTATTTGCATTACATTGCGATGACATGAAATTTTCATCACATTGCAATGACGAGGCTATGTCTGTCACATTGCGACAACAAGGCTATGACAAGGATATGTACATCACATAGAGGTAAGAAGACTATGCTCATGAAATTGTGATGACAAGGCTATCTTCGTCACCTTGCAATGACAAGGCTATGATTGTGGTATTGCAATGATTGTGACATTGCAATGACAAGGGTATGTTTAGAACATAGAAATTACAAGGCTATGTTCGACACATAGCAACAATAAGGCTATGTTCGTCACATTGTGATGATAGGATATTTGCATCGCATTGTGAGGACATGATTTTTTTATTGCATTGGGACGACGATGCTATGTTCATCATGTTGCAGGATAGCTTCATCATAGTGCGACAATAAGGCTATGTTATTCATTTTGTGATGATAGGAATATGTTCTTCACAGTGTAATAAAAAGGCTTTATTTTCCATGGTGCATTGATAAGGCAATGTTCATCACATTGTGACAGCGAGGCTATGTTCGTCACATTGAAAAGACAAGGCTATGTTCAACTCATTGTGACAACGAGGCTATGTTCATCACATTGTGATGATAGGATATTTGTATCACATTACAAGGATAGGATATTTGCGTCACATTGCGATGACGACGCTATGTTCATGACATTGCAATGACAAGGCTATATTCGTCATAGTGTGATGATAAAGCATGTTGATCACATTGTGATGATGGGGCTATGTTCGTCACATTGGAATGACAAGGCTATGTTCGACACAATGGGACGTTACTATGCTTTTCAGATTGTGATGGTACTATGTTAATCACATTGCAACATTAATATGTTAGTAATTGGGACAATGCATTAATAATACATTATTAAAGTAGTAATACATTAATTGGCAATGGCCATGGTTCACTATGGTTGACCATGACCAATGTTAAATTTTGTTGAATGTGAACATTGTTAACTTCCTTATAACTTCATTATGCATGATCTTCACTATGGTTGACCTTGGTTGAGCATGGTTCACAATGGTCAACCATGTTTGATAATTGTTTTCTGTAGAAGATCATGGCTAGCCATGAACATCACTACAGATGACATTAATACATTAATGTATATTGTAAAGTATTAGTGCATTAAAACATTAATAAAATAGTAATACATTATTAAAGTATTAATACATAAATAATGCATCATTACAATAATGTAATGTCTAAATTAAAGCATTAATTTTCATTAATGTATAATGTAACTTATTAATTAATTGACACTTTAATAATGTACTGTATTAATTTATTAATACATTATTAATTGATACATTACTAAAGTATTAATACACTAATACATTTTAATAATACATTAATAAAGTAGTAATACATTGACTTTACTGACATTAGTAATATATTATTAGGACCTTAATGACCATACTAATACATTAATAAAGCATTAATACATAGCCTTATTAAATAGAATAGGTTGAAAATAGCCTTAGTAAATAGCCTTAATGCATTAGTTGGGCCGATGTTATGTTCGTCACATTACAACAAGATGGTTATGGTCGTTGCATTGGGACAATGTGATATTTTTGTGACATTGTGATGAAAGGATATTTTCATCATATTGCAGTGACATGATATTTGCATCACATTTCAACGACATGATATTTGCATCACATTGTGATGAGGAGGCCATGTTCATGACAATGTGAAGACAAAGTTACAGTCGTCACATTGCTATCACATGATATTTGTGCCACTAACATGATATGTGTGTCACATTGTGATGGAATGATATTTGAGTCACAATGTAATGAGGAGGCCATGTTCATCACAATGTGAATACAAGGCTATGTTAGTCACATAGCCATGATAAGTCTATGGTCGTCACATTGCAAAGATAGGATATTTGCATCATATTGTGACAACATGATATTTGCATTACATTGCAATGACATGAAATTTTTGTCACATTGTGATGACGAGGCTATGTTCGTAACATTGCGACGACGAGGCTCTGACAAGGATATGTACATCACATAGAGGCGAGAAGGCTATGTCCATGAAATTGTGATGAAAAGGCTATCTTCGTCACATTGCAACAACAAGGCTCTGATTGTGACATTCCAATGACAAGGGTATGTTTAGAACATAACAATGACAAGGCTATGTTTGACACATAGCGACAATAAGGCTATGTTCATCACATTGTGACGATAGGATATTTTCATCGAATTGTGAGGACATGATGTTTTTATTGCAATGGGACAACGACGCTATGTTCATCACATTGCATGATATCTTCATCATAGTGCAATGATAAGGATATGCTATTCACTTTGCGATGGTAGGGCTATGTTCTTCATAGTGTGATAATAAAGATTTATTTGCCACGATGCAATGATAAGGAAATGTTCATCACATTGCAACGACGAGGCTATGTTCAACGCATTGTGACAACAAGGCTATGTTCATGACATTGTGATCATAGGATATTTGTATCACATTACGAGGATAGGATATTTGCGTCACATTTTGATGGTGAGGCTATATTCATGAAATTGCAGTGACAAGGATATATTTGTCATAGTGTGATGATAAGGCATGTTGATCACATTGTGATGATGGGGCTATGTTCGTCACATTGGAATGACAAGGCTATGTTCGACACAATGGGACGTTACTATGCTTTTCAGATTGTGATGCTACTATTTTCATCACATTGCAACATTACTGTAATATACCCAAAATTCCCTAATTTTTCTATAAAAAAAATAAAATTGTATGGGACATATTCCTCCCAACTTATTCTTATTTATTTATTTCCAAAGAAAGGTCTTTCTTTCTTATTCTTGTATTGATGGAATAACTTAACTCCTATACCGATTTAACTTGCTATGGTTAGAAGGTTTGCCAAGGTAACTCACTAAGGACTCCACAATTTACTTGATGTCAACCTATTCACATGTACAATGTGCCCATATAGTAAAGGACTTAAAAAATTACAGACCAAAAATCTTTCTTTAATTAAGCGTTTTCCTATGTTTATACATCCGACCACTCTGATTTACCACTTTGTAAATGTTTATACATCCAACTAGGGTTCGAGCCTAACCCACAGTGGTAACTAGGTGACTTAGTGTCGACTCCGAGTTGATTCCTTAATAGAGATTGAGTAACGAATACTTTAACGATCATCGGCTTAACTAGACCATACTCGAGTAAGCCTTCCTAAAAAATAGGTTTATGGTGGACACAACATACATTTAGGGTGTACAAGTCTTCCACTTTTTTGGGACTTGAAGGATAAATTTGATTCGCCATTTCTTTATGTGAAATGCTAGTCAACTATCAGAAGGTAGTTAAGGCTTCGTACCTACCATTTTAATGGTAGTTCTGTGTGTGCAACTTCTGAAACCCTCACCTGGAAATCTCATCCATTCTCGTAATGCCAACTTGGTCCTCATCACATGTCTCCCTCGTCCTTAATACCTTCAACATTTATCTGAGTAATTAAGGTTCTTCCTAGGGTTTTCTACATCCTACTACTCCACTATCGAGCCCTTTCGAGAGAGTCTACGTGTTATCATTCTCCCATTGAAATATTTTGATGGTTCGGAAAGACGTTACCTGCTGGAACGATATAACCAGTTACTACTTTGGTAATCTTCTACTATCCTAGGTTCTAGTTTTTGAACACGATTATGCTCTCCTTCATGCCTATGCTCATCTACAATATTTTCTCCATTGGTGGCCTTAAAGTCCTGGTTTGACATGTGCACTGTGGGCAGGGCCATTCTGGCAGTGGTGGAAACGATAGCCATGGATGGACTGGCTGACTCCCATCGAGCAGGTAATAAAGTTTGTTCCACTAATTTACTTATCCATTTATCTTATTTAAGATCTTATGCAAGTCGCTTCTTCGTCCCGACTTATAATAGCCCAGCTCTAGTAATACATACAGATAAAAGAGTATAAGGCATTCTTGTTACTCGTAGGGCTTATCCTTGTTGTCCCCTAAGTCTATGATTGATACCTTAGTAAGGAGATGATAAGGAGAAAGGAGCTCATGTAGGGTAAAAGAAAAACCCCACACTATAGCCTGTGTGTTATACTTTGTTCGACAACAAGGGGAGGAATCCTTCCAAAATTTATAAGGGTTCTCTACGTTTCGGTGGTCCTGGCCATACTGGGTTTCATTTTCAAGGTAACCTACGATTTGGTAGACCTTCCAATCCACTGGGTAGTTGATAACTATAGTTTCTTCCTTCAAAAGGTATGTAATTACCCTCTAGTAAAATGTGTATCTTTAATTCTTTGCAAGCTTATTCATGGCAAACATTGTTTAAGTCTGTAACTATAATGGTACGACGTTGTTCTCTTTTGGTCTTCTTTTCTTTTATCCTGTTAGTACCCTTTTCTAGTATGCATGCAAAACCCATTCAGAACTTGGCATTTGGTATAGAAAATAAATATGTGTTCACTGTTGTATTAATCTTTTTGAATACTTTCATATCACACGGTCTCTTGATCAGTTCTTTCGATTTTGCAAGGGTATAGTGTTGTTATTATTTCTTATCTATTTTCCCGACAATGACATTTTATAAGAAGGTAACCAAATCTAATGATGGGGTCCTTATTTTTGCTGCGAGGGTACCCATCAGGTCATTAAGATCACTTCTCCCCTCCCCAGGTATCGATGACTTGGTTTGTGGTTGGCAACACTTCATGTCCATGCGAGATAAGCTTTCTTTCCCTTTTTTTTTTCTTACAGAAATACTTTAATATTTTGTAAGATCCTTTTTTCAACTAAGATTTGTCACTAATAAAAAAACACGTCTCGTCCTTTGCAGATTTGCAGTGTTGCTATGTTGGCGCCAGACCACTCCTTGTACAAAAAGGTACTCAGGTTCCTCTTTAAATCTCTTGAGCGAATACACTAGCTTCCTGGGCATAGATAAGATTCTGCCTTGTAAAGTAGGTTATCACAGTGAAGTTCATCAGATTTCAAAGATGGTTGTATCGCTATTGTTATAGCTTCATAAATTAAAAAAAAAAGGGGGCAATGCCACTCAAGGTCCAGTTACTATGTAATAGGGGTTAAAATAAGGGCTATACATTTACCCCAAGAGTTTATTGTCGACTAGGAGGGAAAATCGATTGGTTTACTCTTCCAGAATATTAGATCTGTCTGTACATTTAATCTTAAGACTAATAAAATCATGTGTTGATATAAATCAGGATCCCGTATTGGAACCTATGTCTATTTCCATTGCTTTGCTCCTTCAAATTTACTGTGATGAGTTTGTTTGTAACGTAAAGGAAAAATTTGGCTATAGAATGTATATTATTATTATATGTTCTCTTTAATTACTAGCAGGTAGTTTGACTTTCCAGATTCCGTTTGAGGTTGCTTGAAATATCAATTTTGTTTCAGAAGATTGTGTATGATAAAAACATTTTGGTTGTACTAACCCCTGATTAAAGAGACACAGTAATGCTATAACAGTTACTCTAAACTTTTCATTTTTACTCCAGTAACCATGATTTCGTAGATACGGTAAATTGTTATAATAGTTACGCTAAGTTGTTCATGGACAGTTCGTCCCGACTTCAAGGAATAAGGCTATACATAGAAGCATGCATATAAATATTATAGTGTTATATATATATATATATATATATATATAACTGCACACTTATAACTAGCTTATTGTTCCTACCATGAAATGACTGGGTGCATAAAATATAGGTGTACATATATAGATCTCAATTTCTCCTTCAGAGACGACATAATGTACAAGAAATAATTTTCAGATTCATGTTCAGTACATAATTGGTAGGGAGGCTTAGCACTGATTCGACCAAGTTCCTTTTTAAAAAATTCTAGGCTTAACCACGATGTGGATACGGTTTCGATTGACACCTACAGTTAAACTTATAAGGTCGATCCCACAGTTCAGCCCATTTGCACAGATCCATTTTTCTGGTATAAGTTGATTTGTTCACCCAGATTTATACTACTGCATTCTATCAATCAATATTTTTTTGTTCTTGTCATGTCCTATACACAGTGGCTTGTAATATAATTTGTTATCCCCATTCTACCTCTGTCGTCGATGAATATCCTCAATAATTTTATCAGTCCATTGATTATAGTGTTAGCGTTGTTCCTATAACAGATAATCATGCTATGTTCCTACAATTTATCATATTACAACAATGGGATAATATACAATAGATTTCATCCATAGAAATACTTTGATACAGAATTAACATATACATTTCATCAGTATAAATGCTCATTCAAAACAGAGAAGGAGTGGATCAACATATCTGAACCAGTTCGCGGGAGGACAAAGGGAACAACCACATTCCTCCCAACCGTAGAATAGGGAAGCCAAAATAACTTGCCCGATTCACTCCCTAGCCTGACCATGAATCCATGAGGGAGAACTTGGAAAACTCATCCTCATAAATGTCCTTCAATTCCAACAAATTCCTCTTGCCTCACAGTCACTCAGTAGTTTTCATAACAGCAAGGAAAAAAATCAATAGTCTCTTTTCCCCAGCATACTTGGCAGCATCCTGCCTCCTCACATATGCTATTTATCAATTTGCCTAGGTCCTTTTTCCCTGCCTTGGGAATTTTCGTAGCTTTTTAAATCCCTAATTTTCAGGGGCTTCCAATGGCCAAATCACTGATTTTCCACTTGTAACAATTATCCTAGAGGTAGTTCCAACATGTTTCCCACTCATGGAGTCATGGTCAGCTGATTTTAACATGGTTTTTCCATTTGTCCTTCTGCAATCAATATAAAATATTTTGTTTCCATACAAGTGTCATAGTCAAATAGTTAGTTGGGTCAGATCACGTCTCTACCCAACAGTCATACTAATTAATTACAATTATCAAATTCGAAATTCAGAATTTCCATAATTGGCAAAAATTTTCCAAATTTGAATTGACTAAAAACGGAATAAATTTCCAACAAATTTAAGTTTCAAAAATATTTTATTTTGGGGATGTCACATCTTTTCCCCCTTCCATAAAACATTGTCCTCAGTGTTCATTTCTTTCTTGGAACAAGATTGGATGATATTTCCGCAAATCTCCCTCTAACTCCCAAGTGGCCTCCTTAGGACTAAAGTGCTTCCATTGCACCTTTACCATTGCGATGGCTCTGTTTCGAAGTGCTATTTCTCTCCAGTCCAGAATGCATAGGGGTTCCACCTGGAACTTTCCTTCGGGTTCCACCTGCACCAAGTTCCAATCAATCATATGATTAGGGTCATAAATATACTTTTTCAACAAAGAAAAATGAAATACAGTATGAATTCTTAGATTAGATAGAAGTGCAAGTTGATATGCTATGGTTCCAATTCGAGATAGTATCTCAAAGGGCCCACAAAAATTAGGTGCCATCTTGACATAGTTCCCTAAATTCAACGAGCTTTTTTAGGCTTTGACCTTCAAATAAACATGGTATCCCACTTGAAATTCCAAGTGTCTTCTTTTCTTATCTGCATAGCTCTTATGTCTATCCTGTGCTTCTTTCAAGTTCTGTTGTACCTTCCTTACCATGCTCTCCATTTCTTGGAGCATCTCTGGTCCAACCATGAGTCTATCAACCAGGTTATCCCAGATAATTGGAATTGCACACTTTCTGTCTTAAAGTATTTCGAAAGGGCTCAACTTATACGAAGTTTGGTACCCATTGTTATATGCAAATTCTACCAAGTGCAGGTAGTCTTCCCACTTGTTCGGTTTTGTTATTACAGACATGCAGAGAATCTCCTCTACGATTTGGTTTTTCCTTTCGGTCTATCCATCCATTTGTGGATGATAACTCATACTGAAATTCAAATTAGTGTTTATCCTTGCAAACAATTCCTTCCAAAAAGAGGATGTGAATTTTACATCTCTATCTGAAATCACCATTTTAGGAATACCATGCAGCCTAAAAATTTCTTTCATGAATATTTCAGCAATGTTTATAGCTTTAAAATTAGACTTTACAGGAATAAAGTGTGCAGAATTACTGAGTTTATCGATTATAACCATGATAGAATCATTATGTTTCTGAGTTTTAAGCAAACCTGTTATAAAGTCTAGCGATATAGTTGCCCATTTCCATTCTAGTACTAGTAATGGCTGTAATAGGTCGGCTAGATGCTAGTGCTCGGCCTTAACCTGCTAACAATATTGGCACCTAGCCAAGTACTATGTTGTTTTTCCCTTCATATTAGGCCAATAAAATAGTTTTCTAAGTGATGTTATTGTTTTCTGGTAACCTGGATGGCCAGAATACGGTTTCTTATGCACTTCGTCCAAAACTGTTAATTTTAACTCTGTTGAATCTCGTATGTAAAGTCTGTTTTTAAATCGTAATAGTCCCTTCTTGTCGATACTTATATTTGGTTTATATGAGTTTGTGGTACTGCTCTGTAATTCTTCCATTATCTTAGTGTAATTTTCGTCGTTAATACATGTCGTCCTTATTCTTTGTTCCAGATCACTTTCTGCCCTGTTGATGTTTATCTCAAATAACCCATGGACTCTTCTTCTTAAAGCATCTTCTACTTTATTTTCCTTACCCTTGATATGTCTGACCTCGAAGTTGAATTCTCTCAAGAATGATAGCCATCTTGCCTGTCTTTCATTAAGATCTGGTTGAATAAACAAATATTTCACCCCGCTATTATCCGTCAATAGTAGAAATTTTCTTCCCATAATGTAGTGTCGCCAAATTTTTAAGGCGTGTATTACTACTGCCAATTCTAAGTCATGAGTGACATAATTTCACTCATGTTATTTTAATTTCTGGGACTCATAACAAATAATGTGTCCTTCCTGAGTTAGGACACCACCTAGTCCTTCTTTACTTGCATCAACACATACGGTGAAGTCTTTATGTGGGTCTGCTACTTTCAATATGGGTGAAGTTGCAAATAATTCCTTCAGTTTGTTAAAACTGTCTTGACACTTCTTTGACCAGTTAAACTTGGTCCCTTTCTTTTGTAATGACGTGATAGGGTAGGCTATCTTGGAAAACCCTTCTATAA
>JZKD02S1674324.1:537850-558151 GCA_000966675.3 Picea glauca | reverse complement strand
ATGATAAATTAAAATGATGAATAACATGCTTGTAAATAGGAAAAATAAAGTAATATATATTTATTATAAACAAATTGATGTGTATTCCATAATCTCTAATTTATAGAAAAAGAAATAATTTATGGAGAAGGGGAGGGATGCGTGACACTTGTAAAGGAGAGAAATTTTTAGGGTTTCATTAAAAACTTAAAAGAAATATGATTTAGGGTTTTGAAAGAGGATAAAAGAAAGGGAGAAGGGGGGGGAAAGGGGATCTACTATGAGGTATTGTTATGCTACCAAAATGGCAAACTGGACTGATTGCTTATGAGGAGTTCAGGATTTTCTCAGTTGTTTGAGTGGTAGCTCAACCTTGGAGGTGAGCTAGGAAGCTAGGTTACTGTCTGAACTGTGTGTGGCCCCTTTGTGGCTTGGGGGTCTAAGGGGGAAGCAGAGTACCCCTAGCGTTTGGCTGGGAGGTACCGGTGTATTCTCTACGGCCGGCAAGCGGGAGCGGAACGGAGCAGGAGAAACGCGGAGCGCACAGATGCCATCCAGAGCGGCCGAACAGGCCAAGGTATGTTTTTATTTTGGTTGAATGATAGTTGGTGTTTGCATCTGAAAATTTAGATGGTTGTGTTTTTATTTGGATGAATGCTTAAGTTTTATGATAAAGATTAGTTTAGAATGGTTGCAATGAACTTCAGGAATCGACCCCTTTTTAATTTGTAAGAAGTTAGCAGGGAAATTTATGGTTCTTCGTTTTTGGCACAGTTTTAGGGTTCTGGCAATTTTGTTTATGGGCATTTTTACATTTTGCTGTGGACGTTGGACTTTTGAGCGTTTGCATTCACTGCCTTTTTACCTCACAACCCAAAAATCATTTTTACCTTCTTTCGTGGGTGTATTACATTTGTCGGGGCGTTTTGATGACTGTGGGTTGTCTAGATTCTTGGGCGTTGCATCCACCGCCATTTTACTTACAACCCATAATCGTTTTTACATTTCTGCCGAGGGCATCTTTATTTCCTGTCAGGGTATTTGCCTGTCTACATTTTCATCTATTTAAATTATCAATTCCTGGGCAATAAACTATTACCCATCAACTAGAAATTCATATATAACCTAGTACCAACGCGAATCCACTAGTTGGTTAAACCCAACTAGGCGATAGTTAGCAAACGTCTCTACCAATGGGCCTGAAATGCTTGAAAACTCAAAATCTAAATTCGTATATGGTAACTACACTATCTCATAACTCGTATCTTTTTCAGTGTTTCGTTTGCTTGTATTTTATGGTTTTCTCATATGTTTTACTTTGCCGTTTCGGAGATGTTGTGTACACTCCTATCATTATTCTTCCACTAAGGTATCGTTGCAGATTATACACTTAGCGATACCAATATTTTTGTGTCTCTCGTTTTATTGTCTTTCTTTGGTTCAACATTTTATGGTTTTGTAGTATCTTGTAATTGAGATGGAGTAGGCATTCCGTTATGTAAAAATGGAAACAAAAACCTAGGTAATTGTATTATTTTAAGTGTGTTTATTCAACAGCCTCACGTAGAGTACCCAAATGTTTTAATTCAAATATTCTTAAGCAGGAGTTTTGCAGACTTTATCTGCTTCCTCGGTATCAAATATCCGCTTGACCTTTCATGCTTTGCCAAACATTCTAGTGGATGTTAATAAAATTGAAGTTCTGTATGTTCTCTTTTTGTTGATAAATTTATAAAAGCAACCCAATTAATACTGGTAAACATTGAACCATAAATTCTGGTAAACCTTGAACCATAAAATGTTAGATGCAGTCGAATTCGTGGCATGTGGAACGACTGTTGCAGGAAAAGTGACTATCCCAAAGGCACTTCATTGTGACATATGTTGGAATTCTATCCAATGTTTCTATTGATTTCTTTAATACATTGGTCATGAACTGTCCTTTATATTGCGGAGGATATCTGTAGCTTCTAGTACAGTCTAGATCCTTCCGAATATGGGATTTTGTTTAAACTCGGTCAAGCCTTGGCTTTCCATCATTAAAAGAATTAAATCCTTCCTGTCTGAAAGAACGTGTCCTTACAGTCATTATCATTTTCGTGGAGCCTGCATAGCGTACCGTAAGGGATTAGCAGGAACCCCCTCTCCTCCATGGTATATGAAACTGTGCTTTTTTTTTGGTTGTTGTGTCATTGAGTTGGGTAGCATGACGAGTGCCCACCGTTCGCCAGGTTGTCGATCATTAACCTGTGTTGGGCAGAGTGAGCAGAACGCGAGCCTTTCCTGCCTCGAATGCTCAGAAATTAGCGATGGGTGCAATAAATGTAAATGGTAAGGTGAATACATGCCTACTTTCAAGGTCATGATGGTTTATCGAAGGTTAGTATACTGGATTTTGTTTATATGATTAGGTATGGAATGCCAAAAATGTAATTTGTGAAATTCAAATTTAACATTGTATATTTTAAGTAAAAGTAATTTAAATATGATTGAACATAATTTAAGTTAGTTTTTTGGAGACTTAAATTAAAAACTATAGACAATACTCTTAAATATTAAATACAAAATATAAAACATATGACTTTATACACGTTTGATAAAAAAAAAAATTGTAAATTGAATATAATAAGAATTAAATTTTTTTAAAGTAAAATTAAATATGTATTTTTAAAATTTTATCTTTGAAAATGCATTACTCAGAATAAAAAAAGTTATTAAGACATTAATACTTCAAGAATGGATGTTAAAAAAAAAACATGAACTTAAGTATGGGTTTCTTTATCATAATTGCCTTCTATATCTGCAAATTAATGTTCATAGAGCAATTATTTCTCTTGTTGTATTTAACTTTTCAAAATGCTCTAGAACTAGACAAAACAAAGCCCCAATAGTAAGGTATTATGTTGTTGTCTAGAACTATGCTACCAATATATGAAATGTACTGATTTAAGTAAACGCTAATGTTATGGTAATGATTGTTTTACATTGTTTTAATGAATAGTTAAGCGGTCCTTATTATTTAAATTTGCAATGCATTTAATTGATGTTATTTAATTAATGTGATGTTATTTAATTAATGGTTATTAAATGGTCATTTAGTTGTTATTTCCATATTAGTTAGTTGCAAGGTTAATTATGTGATTGCTATTAGTAGGTGGTGAAGCATGAAATGCATTGTTATTCAACGACAATGCTAGGATAATGCTAGATGGAAGGATGTTGTTAGATTATTGAAATTGTTACTGAAAAAGTTACTGTTATTAATAGCATAATCTGACATGGTTATGTTATGGAGACGTGATGGTAGTTTCATTATGATTCAGTAAACCGGGATTTTGCAAGTAAACTAATGTACATTGTTAAGACTGGGATGGTACTCGTCGCTTAATGGAAAAACAATGGAGCAATTGATTTATGATTGATGTCTTCGAGTCTCAATAGTGGTTGGTCATTATTAAAGTCCTCCTTAATTGCGTCTCCCGTAGAGGTCCTGATTGTCCTTGATTTTGTAGTACTTGGTGGTATTACCTTGCGTGGTCTGCTTGTGTCAGGAGGGATGTGGACACCTTCAGTGGTCTTAGTATATATGTATAGGTGTTTTTCTGCGTCAAGAATCCAGTACCGTATCAAGATTCTCGGGCCCTTTAAAGGCAGGGTTCCACTCTTGCGACACACCTGAGGGGATTACTAGTTTCTGCTTGAGCAGACGACCAGGAGCCTATCTGACCTCTTCTCTCTCCGGAGCAGAGGACTAAGATTAAATGCCCTGCTTTCCTGTGAAGAATTAGTAAACCTACTACCATGGATTCTACCTTCTGTGTTCGTACGGTACCTAACCCAGTTTGTCATTTATTGTTGAAGATATTGGGGGGGCGCCTTGTCTCGGGTAGTATTTGCTTGCAGTTACTTGTTGTGCGCCTTCCGTCTTCTTGTTGTGATCGTCATGGTTGCGTCTTGTTAGTCGTCGGGTAGCGACGTAGAGTCCAGTGTGTCTGTTTTCCCTCCTACACGCATGCACACACTTTTAAAAAAAAAAAAAATTCACCTGCTATCAGTATTGTTGTCGTAAACAAGGAGGTTGTTACATATCCCTTCTTCCACTAGTTCATTTGATCTTTCTTCTTATCCTTCCAGGCTTTGGGAAACTCTACCCTCTATTTATACTATTCATAGGACATTCGTGCTTTCCTTAATACTTCACCCAAGGATTTGGGGTTGTCAAACTCAATTCTATCCCTGTAGGACTGTGGTAAACAACTTAAGAATCATTGGATTTTTACCTTATCCTCCCGGATGTACGATACGAACCTTACTAGTTCTAGAATTTTATTTATAAGGTCCTCCGTTGTCATATGTCCGAGTCGTAACTCGTAAAATTCCTTTGCATTCCTTTCATAATAGCTTTCATAAAGGTATTGTTTCTTGAAATACTTCTTAAAGTCAGACCATTCCAATTGTTTCTCCTTTAGGCCCTTGGCCAATTTCAGGTCTTTCCAGCAAATGTTGGCCTTCCCTTTCAGATTGTAGATGGCCATTTTGACCTTCATGTTACTTGAATAGTTTTAGATCTGGAATTATTTTTTGATGTCCAACAACCATGCCTCAGCTTCTTCTCCTGTCCTGGATTCTCCATCAAAGGTAGTTGGTTTAATCTTTTTAAATTCTCCTTCAAGGTGGTCTACTTGTTTTCTTTTTCTATCTAGTTTAGTTTTGTCTTTAGCTGAAGGTGTTCCTTTAGAGGAACTGTCTCCTTTTTTTGTTTCCGTCCGAGAGTTCTTGGAGGCCCTTTTGCTGACCTCTTCATCCTGGTTATCATCCTTTGGGATTTTCTTGGTCACTATACTACACAACAGGACTTCATTTATCTCTTGATGTTCTTGCTGTTCTTTCTTAAATTTTTCATTGTCGTCTTTGAAAATATACAGTTCAACAATAAGATTCCTCATTGTTTCTAACACCTCTGTGGGTGATCTTCCATCATTGTTCTATCTTGGATCTCTAGGATGTCCTTGCTCTGGATTTCCTTCCATCCTGATTTTTACATCGTCCTGAGCTGCCATAATTAACACAAAACAGAAAGGGCTTTCTATTTGTAACCATAAGATTTATTAGTTTTACATAAATCATAATATATACTAAGCAACTAATGTGGCCCTGTTCAGACCCAGTGTTGTAACTTTTTCTCTGATACCATATGTAATATACCCAAAATTCCCTAATTTTTAAATAAAAAGAAAAAATTGGTATGGGACATATTCCTCCGAGCTTATTCTTATTTATTTATTTCCAAAGAAAGGTCCTTCTTTCCTATTGTTGTATTGATGGAATAACTTAACTCCTATACCAATTTAACATGCTATGTTATAAGGTTTGCCAAGGTAACCCACTAGGGACTCAACAATTTACTTGATGTCAACCTATTCACATGTACAAAGTGCCCATATAGTAGAGGACTTAGAAAATTACAGTCCAACGATCTTTCTTTAATTAAGTGTTTTCCTATGTTTATACATCCGACCACTTTGATTTACCACTTTGTAAATGTTTAACTCACCCGACACGTATATAAGACCAGGGTTTGAGCCTAACCCACAACAGTAACTAGGACACTTAGTGTCAACTCCAAGACAGTTCCTTAACAGAGGTTGAGTAACGAATACTTTAACGATCTTTGGATTAACTAGACAATAGCCAATGAGCCTTCCAAAATGATAGGTTTATGGTGGACACAACATACATTTAGGGTGTACAAGTATTCCACCTGTTCGAGACTTGAAGGATAAACCTGATTCACCATTTCTTGATCTGAAACGCTAGTCAACTGTCAAAAGGTAGCTAAGGCCTCGTACCTACCATTTTAATGGTCATTCTATGTGTGAAACTTTCTAAACCCTCACCTGGAAGTCTCGTCCATTCTGGTAATGCCAATTTGGTCCTCATCAAATGTCTCCCTCATCCTTCATACCTTCGGCATTTATTTGAGTAATTAAGGTTCTTCCTAGGGTTGTCTACATCCTATTACTCCACTATCGAGCCCTTTCGAGAGACTCTGCATGTTATTGTTCTGCCATTGAAACATGTCGATAGTTCGGAAAGACGTTACATGGTGGAACGATATGACTAGTTACTGCTCTGGTAAGCTTCTACTATCCTAGGTTATGGTTTTTGAACACGATTATGTTCTCCTTCATGCCTATGCTCATCTACAATATCTTCTCCATTGGTGGCCTTAAAGTCCTGGTTTGATCTGTGCATTGTGGGCAGGTCCATTCTGGTGGTGGTGGAAATGGTAATTAGGGATGGACTAGACGACTCCCATCGAATAGGTAACAAAGTTTGTTCTACTAATTTACTCATCTATTTATCTTATTTAAGATCTTCTGCAAGTCGCTTCTTCATCCCAACTTATAATAGCCCATATCTGGTAATACATACGGATAAAAGAGTATAAGAAATTCTTGTTACTCGTAGGGGTTATCCTTGTTCTCCCCTGAGTCTATGAATGATACCTTAGTAAGGTGTCGATAAGGAGAAAGGAGGTTTTGTAGGGTAAAAAGAAAACCCCACACTATAGCATGTGTGATGCAGGAGCATCCACACTTAATTAAGAGAGCCAGCGCATGAAGGAAAAGAGACAGCTGGAGAGCGTCGACATTCAAATTTTGTGAGCATTGTAATATGGCTGCGCCAAACATTAATACGTTGATGTGATGAAGCGCACTTATACCTTGTAACGGACCTAGAGTGGATAAGCTCTCGTCCTTAGGTAGCTGAGGCATTTACTTAGAATTAATGCAAGTAGATAGGAATTAACTGTAGATTAGACAGTTTTGCTTTTGAGAGGGAAAACGGAGTATAGACACCCTTCCCTTGTATCATGGTAAGGAGGAGCATTAGCATAGAGAGCAAGAGAGAACAGAGTAGAGAATTCGTGAAGAAACCCCATGTACAAATTGAATTAATAGAAGTGACTCTTGATTCAATTTCATGGTTGTGTTTGAGTTCTTTGTGCTGTTGATGTTATTTTGCTGCATACTTGCATCTTTATATGCTTATATTTTATATGCTGCTTATGTGATTGCATATCAGGTTCGAAACCTGAGAGAATGAGTGAATGAGTTTCAATTGTTTCTCTGGTTGAGCCAGGAGATTCCTGCATAGAGTGCAGTTGAATTTCTCCGCATAGAGTGCGTTGAGGAGGCTCTACAGTTAAACTCTTGTTCTCGTTTTGTCTAGAGTGAATTGGGTTGGTTGGACCGTGCAGGTGAAGTGCAGGTCGAAAGTGAAATCTTAGTAGCAAGTCTGAGAAGGGAAGGTTGGAATAGTTGTGATTGCGAGTGCACAGATTCTGAAAATATTCAGCACCATAGAGGGTTGGCGAAGGTTGAAGTCGAGCACAAAGAGAGATAGAGGGTTCGAAAGTTCTTCGAAGGAGTCAGAGGACCAAAATATTAGGAGGGATATAACCTTTGGTTCAGTTAAATAGGACAAAGGTGGGAAAGATGAGAATTCTTCAAGAGGAAGAGAATCGACGACTTGAACTTCTTGAAGAAATAAGTCTTCAAGAACGAGCAGAAACCGGAAGGGATCATCATGCATCGGAATATGGGGGTTGGCGAGCATAAGTATTGCATGCACGACAAGATCGCAAGTCGTGATTTCTCGGCTTAAACGAGACCATCGATTAGAGCGCGGATAGGTAGCACGGGATCCTGTAGTGTCGAGGTTTCGGCACTTCGGTGATTTCGGCACTAAAAGGAGCACGGAGAGACCGCGAGAGCGTGAGTAGTGACTAGTCCCACGGAGATTGCGTGGAGTATCACACGTGGCATCGCGTGTTCGGATCTCGGAGGTTGGAAAAGCAGGTCTTCGGAATCGCGAGTAGCGATAACCTGAGGTTGACTACTGACCATCGGGAATCGGGATCTCGGCGTCTGGCAGCTAGGAGGTGTGTTGCAAGTTTCGCGATATCGCGGGGCCCGATATCCCAAAACTCTAGCATAGTTCCGCGAAGGAGTAACCCGTGGGAACAAAGGCTCCCGAGGGGAATTGGAAGAGCATTGACTCTTCAGGCCATTGAGATAAATAAGGTCCTAGTGGAGTGACCGCCTGCTGTGAGAGCGGGGTTGCACCAAGTGGTATCAGAGCTCGAAGATCTTGTCTGTATATTGCAGGCGAGAAGAGAGGAGGAGGAAAGGAAAGCACTATGATACACACAACTTGAATCAAGTGGTATCAAAGCGGGATTATTTGCTTTCTGAAGCAGGGATAGAGAATATATAATGCCTCCGTGAAGGGAAAGGCAGTCGCCTGATCGTGAAGACAGGGATGCCCGAAGAAGGCGTAGACCAGCAGGAAATCCGGCAGGGAATGCAGAAATGGAACATCAGATACGAGATCTCAGGGAGAGACTCGAAGATATGGAGACCACCCAAAGGCGTGGAGCCGACGCAGGAGAGTTCAGCGATCCTGAGATTGAAGAGGAAGCTGGACACGCTGAAGAAGAGGTCTCAGCAGAAGATGCCTCGACAGAGAGGTTGATCAAAGCCATTTCAAGGATGAGCTCGAAGACGAAGATGGACATTCCCGTTTATGAGGGAAGTCTAAATGCAGAGGAGTTGCTGGATTGGATCTGAGCACTCGACACCTACTTCGACTATGAGGACATCGAAGAGGACAAGAAGGTGAGACATGATGTCACCAAGTTGAAGGGACATGTAGCATTATGGTGGGACGAGATACAGGAAGACAGGCATTCCAAGGGAAAACAGAAGATCAAAAGCTGGGATTGGATGATCGCCAAGATGAAGGAAAAGTTCATTCCGAGGGATTACCAGATCACTCTGTTCAGGCGCATGCAGAACCTGCGAAAGAAGTTGATGACGGTGAAAGAGTACACCGAGGAATTCTACAGGCTCAACATTCGAGCAGGTCATCGGGAAAGTGACGACGAAAGGGTGGCAAGATACCTGAATGGTCTCAGGTATGATATTCAGGACAAGTTAAGCATGGTTACCATCCGCACTGTTGAGGACGCGTACCAGATGGCTCTGAAAGCCGAAGAAAAGTTGAGCCGCAAGCAAGGACAGCGAGGCCGAGGCAGGAGCCAGTCTAGAGGCAAAGCAGTTGCCCAGAAAGAATTTCAGAAGCCCAAAGAGGATTGGAAGAGGCCTCAGGAAAAAGCTGAAAGAGGTGGAACCTCGCAGCAGAGGCAGCAAAATTTTGAGCCGAGGAGGAAGCAACAGGATCAGCAAGGAGATTACACTGATGCAAATACATTTCCTCATACCCGAGGTAGGGGCAGAGGTCGAGGAGGATCTATCACATGTTTTACATGTGGTAAGGATGGACACAAGGCCGTTGACTGTCCAGAGAGAAAAATGGACAGAGGAGGAACTCACATCACTGAGGCGCAGAAGCATGATGCTGACAGCGGAAGATCTCTTGGGATGCATAAGATCCTTTTAACACCTGAGAAAGAGGTGGACAGCTCAGTGCAGAGGAGCAGACTGTTCAGAATAGCTTGCACAGCTAAGGACAGAAAATGCAAAGTCATCATTGACAGCGGGAGCACTGATAATATCGTTGTAGCTGAGATGGTGGAAAATCTGGAGCTGGAAACAACTAAGCACCTGAGTCCATATAAGGTCTCATGGTTACAAAAAGGACACCGGGTAAGTGTCACTAAACAGTGTTGAGTTAATTTTAAAATTGGGAATTATCATGACGATATTTTGTGTGACGTCATTCCCATGGATGTATGCCACATACTGCTGGGTAGACCATGGCAGTATGATAGAAATGTTGTTCATGATGGGAGGATGAACACATACACCTTGGAGAAGGATGGGAGACTCCATAAGTTGCTTCTGATAAAAGATAAATATCAGGAAGTAAAGTCGGAGGTAAATAGCCAAATACTTCTCATGAGTGGGAAAGAGCTTCTCACAGAGCTGGAGAAGGATGAAGATCCGCAGTTCTTTGTTGTCAGGAAGCCGAGAGTTGTTCTGACAAGCACAAGAGTGGACAACTTGCCAGAGGAGATTCAGCGACTGTTGGGAGAGTTTGCTGACATCATAGTGGACGAACTACCTCAATCGTTGCCACCGATGAAGAGTGTGAGTCACCACATTGACCTCATACCCGGAGCAAGTCTACCAAATAAGGCAGCGTACAGGTTGACACCTCAGGAGAACAAGGAGGTCAAGAGGCAGGTACAGGATCTGCAGGACAAAGGACTAGTAAGGGAAAGTCTTAGTCCATGTGTTGTTCCGACAGTACTGAGTCCGAAGAAGGATGGAGGCTGGAGGATGTGTACAGACTCCAGGGCGATAAATAAAATCACCATCAGGTACAGGTTTCCATTGTCGAGGATGGACGACTTGATGGATTGCCTGAGTGGGGAAAATTATTTTTCGAAGATAGATCTCAAGAGTGGATATCATCAGATCCAGATGAGAGAGGGAGATGAATGGAAAACAACATTCAAGACAAACGAGGGTTTGTACGAATGGCTGGTCATGCCATTTGGCTTGACAAATGCACCCAGCACTTTTATGAGGCTGATGAATGAAGTCCTACGAGAATTCATTGGCAAATTTGTGGTGGTGCACCTGGATGATATACTGATTTTCAGTAAAACCAGGGCTGAACATTTAAAACATTTGGCCATTGTGATGAGAAGGCTACAGCAGGAGAAGCTGTTGATTAATTTGAAGAAATGCTCGTTCATGCAGACAGAAATCATATATCTGGGTTTTTTGATTTCGGCAAACGAATTGAAGATGGATCCTGAGAAGGTTGATGTAATCAGGAATTGGCCATCGCCGAGGAATATTTTTGAGGTAAGGAGCTTCCATGGTTTGGCAAGCTTCTATAGGAAATTCATTCGAAATTTCAGTGGAATTAGTGTTGCAATGATGGATACTATAAGGAAGCGGCATAAAAATTTTCAGTGGACAGTCGAAGCAGAAAGAAGCTTCAATTTGTTGAAAAGAAAGATAACTGAGCAACTAGTGTTAGTACTACCTGACTTTCAGAAAACCTTCCAGGTGAAATGTGATGCCAGTGGATATGCTGTTGGAGGGGTCTTGAGTCAGGATGACAGGCCTATGGCATATTACAGCGAGAAGTTGGATGATGCCAAGATGAAGTACTCCACATATGATAAAGAGTTCTATGCCATCATACAGGCATTGAAAAAGTGGAGGCATTACTTGATACTCAAGGAATTCGTGTTGTACAGTGATAATCACGCACTGTAGTTCGTGAGTCAGCGGGAGAAGCTGAATCAAAAGCATGCGAAGTGGGTAGAGTACATGTAGAATTTTACATTCATGATCAAGCACATTTCGGGGACTGCGAACAAGGTGGCTGATGCCTTGAACAGGAAGTGCTTGTTGCTGCAAGAGTTCAGGATCAAAACCCTAGGTTTTGAGAACCTGAAGGAGATGTATGCAGGTGATGCTGATTTCGGAGAGGCTTATGAAGCAGCCGAGAACCCAGTTCTCAGGGATAGGAGCCCGTGGATAGATTTATTTATACAGGAGGGATTTCTATTTAAAGGCAACCAGTTATGCATACCAAATTGTTCTATGAGAGAGAATTTGGTGAAGGAGAAGCACAGCGGGGGCTTAGCAGGTCATTTCGGGCATGACAAAACATTCGCAAAGCTGAGCGAATCATATTTTTGGCCAGGTATGCGTGAAAATGTGAAGCTATTTGTTGACCGATGCAGAATTTTTCAACACGCGAAGGGCCGGAAGCAGAACACAGGGTTCTATCAGCCGTTTCCCATACCCGAGAGGCCATGGGAAGCCATTAGTATGAGCTTTGTGTTGGGTTTACCAAGAACTCAAAGAGGGGTTGATTCCATCTTTGTAGTGGTGGACCAGTTTTCTAAGATGGCACATTTCATTCCGTGTCATAAGACAAGCGATGCAACCCACATCGCAAACTTATTTTTCAAAGAGATTGTCCGATTGCATGGATTACCGAGGAGCATAGTCTCAGATCGGGACACGAAGTTCATAGGTCATTTTTGGAGGACGCTATGGAAGAAGCTGGGGACGAAATTGGCCTTCAGTTCTGCATACCATCCGCAGAAAGATGGTCAGACAGAAGTGGTCAACAGAAGCTTGGGGGATCTGTTAAGAAGCCTGGTGATGGAGCATCACAGCAGTTGGGATCAGATCCTACCCCAGGCAGAATTCACGTACAACGATTTGGTGAATCGGAGTACAGGTAAGAGCCCATTCCAGATTTTGTATGGGACACAGCCGAGAGGAGTGTCTGTGCTCAGGGAGCCAGAACGGGCTGAGACTAGCAGCGCGAGAGATGAGGAATTCGCTGAAGCGATGCAAGAACTTCACGCAGAGGTGAAGCAGCGACTGTAGAAGAAAAATCAGGAATATAAGCGCAGAGTCGATCAGAGGAAAAGGCAGCTTCAGTTTGAAGTTGGGGACATGGTTCTGGTGCACTTGAGGAAAGAAAGGTTCCCAAGGGGAACATACAACAAGCTCAAGTTGAAGAAAATTGGACCCTGTCGAATCCTGAAGAAATTTGGTAAAAATGCATATGAGCTTGAGTTGTCGAAGGGCATCGCGATATCTCTGATTTTCAACATTTCGGATTTATACCCATACAGGGTTGAAGAAGTAGACACTGGAAACGAGGAACCTGTAGTCCAGTGGCAAAAACAACTACCAGTTGCACAGAAACCGCAGATGGAGTGCATACTATATAAACGAGTTGGAAAGAAGACCAGGAGGAAACAGTATTTTAAATACCTGGTGAAGTGGAAGGACCACCCGGTGGAGGATGCCAGCTGGGAGACAGAGGCAGAAATACAAAAGCATGGTCATACCATGCAACATCTCATGGACAGGAGCCCATGAAATCTTTTTGAGCCGAGGAGTATGATACAGGAGCATCCACACTTAATTAAGCGAGCCAGCGCGTGAAGGAAAAGAGACAGCTGGAGAGCGCCGGCATTCAAATTTTGTGAGCATTGTAATATGGCTGCGTCAAACATTAATATGTTGATGTGATGAAGCGCACTTATACCTTGTAATGGACCTAGAGTGGATAAGATCTCGTCCTTAGGTAGCTGAGGCATTTACTTAGACTTAATGCAAGTAGATAGGAATTAACTATAGATTAGACAGTTTTGCTTTTGAGAGGGAAAACGGAGTATAGACACCCTTCCCTTGTATCATGGTAAGGAGGAGCATTAGCATAGAGAGCAAGAGAGAACAAAGTAGATAATTCATGAAGAAACCCCATGTACAGATTGAATTAATAGAAGTGACTCTTGATTCAATTTCATGGCTGTGTTTGAGTTCTTTGTGTTGTTGATGTTATTTTGCTGCATACTTGCATCTTTATATGCTTATATTTTATATGTTGCTTATGTGATTGCATATCAGGTTCGAAACCTGAGAGAATGAGTGAATGAGTTTCAATTGTTTCTCTGGTTGAGCTAGGAGATTCCTGCATAGAGTGCAGTTGAATTTCTCCGCATAGAGTGCGTTGAGGAGGCTCTACAGTTAAACTTTTGTTCTCGTTTTGTCTAGAGTGAATTGGGTTGGTTGGACCATGCAGGTGAAGTGCAGGTCGAAAGTGAAATCTCAGTAGCAAGTCTGAGAAGGGAAGGTTGGAATAGCTGTGACTGCGAGTGCACAGATTCTGAAAATCTTCAGCACCATAGAGGGTTGGCGAAAGTTGAAGTCGAGCACAGAGAGAGATAGAGGGTTCGAAAGTTCTCCGAAGGAGTCAGAGGACCAAAATCTCAGGAGGGATATCACCTTTGGTTCAGTTACATAGGACAAAGGTGGGAAAGCTGAGAATTATTCAAGAGGAAGAGAATCGACGACTTGAACTTCTTGAAGAAAGAAGTCTTCAAGAACGAGCAGAAACCGGAAGGGATCATCGTGCATTGGAATATCGGGGTTGGCGAGCATAAGTATCGCATGCACGACGAGATCGCAAGTCGTGATTTCTCGGCTTAAATGAGACCGTCGATTAGAGCGCGGACAGGTGGCACGGGATCCTGTAGAGTCGGGGTTTCGACACTTCGGCGATTTCGGCACTAAAAGGAGCACGGAGAGACCGTGAGAGCGCGAGTAGCGACTGGTCCCACAGAGATTGCGTGGAGTATCGCACGTGGCATCGCGTGTTCGGAGCTCGGAGGTTGGAAAAGCAGGTCTTCGGAATCGCGAGTAGTGATAACCCGAGGTTGACTACTGATCATCGGGAATCAGGATCTCGGCGTCCGGCAGCTAGGAGGTGTGTTGCAAGTTTCGCGATATCACGGGGCCCGATCTCCTGAAACGCTAGCATAGTTCCGCGAAGGAGTAACCTGTGGGAACAAAGGCTCCCGAGGGGAGTTGGAAGAGCATTGACTCTTCGGGCCATTGAGAGAAAGAAGGTCCTGGTGGAGTGATCGCCTGCTGTGAGAGCGGGGTTGCACCAATGTGTGTTATGCTTTGTTCGACAACAAGGGGAGGAATCCTTCCAAAATTTATAAGGGTTATCTATGTTTCAGCAGTCCTGCCCATACTGGGTTTTATTTTCAAGGTAACCTACCATCTCGTAGACCTCCCAATCCACTGGGTAGTTGATAACTATAGTTTCTTCCTTCAGAAAGTATGTAATTACCCTCTAGTAAAATGTGTATCTTTAATTCTTTGCAAGCTTATTCATGGCAAACATTGTTTAAGTCTGTAACTATAATGGTACGACATGTTTCTCTTTTGGTCTTCTTTTCTTTTATCATGTTAGTACCCTTTTCCAGTATGCGTGCAAAACCCATTCACAACATGGCATTTGGTACAGAAAATAAATATGTGTTCATTGTTGTATTAATATGTCTAATACTTGCATATCACGTAGTCACTTGATCAGTTCTTTCGATTTTGCAAGGTTATACTGTTGTTATTATTTCTTATCTATTTTCTTGAGAATGGAATTTTATAAGAAGGTAACCAAATCTAATGACAGGGCCCTTTTTTTTGCTGCGAGGGTACCCATCATGTCATTAAGCTCACTTCTCCACTCACCAGGTATCAACGACTTGGTTTTTGGTTGGAAACACTTCATGTCCATGCGAGATAAGATTTCTTTCCCCCTTTTTTTTGTTTTACAGAAATACTTTCGTTATCTGTAAGATCCTTTTTTCAACTAAGATTTCTCACTAATAAAAGAAATATGACGCGTCCTTTGCAGATTTACAGTGTTTCTATGTTGGCACCGAACCATGCCTTGTACAAAAAGATACTCGAGTTCGTCTTTAAAGCTCTTGAGCGAATACCCTAGCTTCCTGGGCATAGATAAGATTTTTCCTTGTAAAGTAGGTTATCATAGTGAAGTTCATCAGATTTCAAAGATGGTTGTATTGCTATTGTTATAGCTTCATAGATTAAAAAAAAGGGGGGCAATGCCACTCAAGGTCTAGTTACTGTGTAATAGGGGTTAAAAGCAGGGTTATACCTTTACCCCAAGAGTTTATCGTTGACTTGGAGGTAAAATTGATTGGTTTCTCTCTTCCAGAATACTGGATCTATCTGTACATTTAATCTTAAGACTAATAAAATCATGTGCTGATATAAATCAAGATCCCATATTGGAACCTATGTCTATTTCCATTTCTTTGCTCCTTCAACTTTACTGTGATGAGTTTGTCTATAACCTAAAGGAAAAAGTTGGCTACAGAATGTATATTATTATTATTTGTTCTTTTTAATCACTAGCAGGTAGTTTGACTTTCCGAATTCAATTTGAGGTTGCTTGAAATGTCAATTTCATTTCAGAAGATTGTGTATGATAAAAACATTCTAGTTGTAATAACCCCTTATTAAAGAGACACAATAATGTTATAACAATTACTATATACTTTTTGTTTTTACTCCAGTAACCATGATTTTGTAGATACAATAAATTGTTATACAGATACGCTAAGTTGTTCGTGGATAGTTTGTCCCGACTTCAAGGAATAAGGCTATACATAGAAGCATGCATATAAATATTACACTGTTATATATATATATAACTGCACACTTATAACTAGCTTAATGTTCCTACCGTGAAATGAATGGGTGCATAAAATATAGGTGTACATATATAGATCTCAATTTCTCCTTCAAAAGAAAACAACTCTTGGAATAGGTTTAGAGACAACATAATGTACAGGAAATAATTTTCAGATTCATGTTCAGTAAATAATTGGTAGGGAGTCTTAGCACCGATTGGACCAAGTTCTTTTTTAAAAAATTCCAGGCTTAACCATGATGCGGATATTGTTTCGATTGACACCTACAGTTAAACCTGTAAGGTTGATCCCATAGTTCAGCCTATTTGCATAGATCCATTTTTCGTGTATAAGTTGATTTGTTCACCTAGATTTATACTACTACATTCTATCAATCAATAATTTTTTGTTCTTGTCACATCCTATACACAGTGGCTTGTAATATAATTTGTTATTGCCATTCTACCTCTACCGCGGATGAAGATCCTCAATCATTTTATCAATCCATTCATTATAGTGTTAGCATTGTTCCTATAACAGATAATAATTCTATGTTCCTACAGTTTATCATATTACAACAATGGGATAATATACAACATATTTTATCCATAGTGGTAGTTCCAACATGTTGTCGACTCACAGAGTCATGGTCAGCTAATTTTAACATGGTTGTTCCAATTGTCCTCCTGCAATCAATATAAAATATTTTGTTTCGATACAAGTGTCATAGTAAAATAGTTAGTTGGGTCAAATCAGGTCTCTACCCAACATTCATACTAATTAATTATAATTATCAAATTCAAACTCCAGAATTGCCATAATTGGCAAAAAATTTCCAAATTCGAATTTACTAAAAATAGAATAATTTTCCAACAAATTTAAATTTCAAAAGGATTTTATTTTGGGGATGTCACAATTACTATGCTATTAATTGGGATGATGCATTAATAATACATTATTAAAGTATTAATACATTAATTGGAAATGGCCATGGTTCACTATGGTTGACCATGACCAATGTTAAATTTTGTTGAACATGACCATTGTTAACTTCCCTATAACTTCACTATGCATGACCTTCACTATGGTTGACCTTATTAAACATCCTAGGTCGAACATAGCCTTAGTAAATATCCTTAATGCATTAATTGGGCCGATGTTATATCTGTCACATTGCGACAAGAAGGCTATGGTCATTGCATTGCGACAATATGATATCTGTGTGACATTGCGATGACATGATATTTTCATCATATTGCGGTGACATGATATTTGTGTGACATTGTGATGACAGGTCACATTGTGACGATAGGATATTTGCATCACATTGTAAGGAAATGATGTTTTTATTGCATTGGGATGACGACGCTATGTTCATCACATTGAAGGATATCTTTGTCATAGTGAGAAGATAAGGCTATGTTATTCACATTGTGATGATAGGGCTATGTTCTTCACGGTGTGATAATAAGGCTTTATTTCCCACGGTGCAATGATAAGGAAATTCTTATCACATTGAAACGGTGAGGCTATGTTCGTCACATTGAAAAGACAAGTCTATGTTCAACACATTGTGACAACAAGGCTATGTTAATCACATTGTGATGATAGGATATTTGTATCACATTATGAGGATAGGATATTTGTGTCACATTACGATGATGAGGCTATGTTCATGACATTGCAACGACAAGGTTATATTCATCATGGTGTGATGATAAGGCATGTTGATCACATTGTGATGATGGGGCTATGTTCGTCACATTGGAATGGCAAGGCTATGTTCAACACAATGGGACATTACTATGTTTCTCAGATTGTGATGCTACTATGTTCATCACATTGCAACATTACTATGTTAGTAATTGGGACGATGCATTAATAATACATTATTAAAGTATTAATGCATTAATTGGCAATGGCCATGGTTCACTATGGTTGACCATGACCAATGTTAAATTTTGTTGAATATGACCATTGTTAACTTCTCTAGAACTTCACTATCCATGACTTTCACTATGGTTGACCTTGGTTGAGGATGGTTGACAATGGTTAACCATGTTTGACAATTGTTTTCTATAGAAGATCATGGCTAGCCATGAACATCACTACAGATGACATTAATACATTAATGTATATTGTAAAGTATTAGTGCATTAAAACATTAATAAAATAGTAATACATTATTAAAGTATTAATACATATATAATGCATTCTTACAATAATGTGATGTCTAAATTAAAACATTAGTTTCCATTAATGTATAATGTAACTTATTAATTAATTGATACTTTAATAATGGATTGTGTTAATTTATTAATACATTACTAAAGTATTAATACACTAATACATTTTAATAATAGATTAATAAAGTAGTAATACTAGTAAAGTAGTAATACATTGACTTTACTGACCTTAGTAATACATTATTAGCACCTTAATGACCATACTAATACATTAATAAAGTATTAATACATAGCCTTATTAAATAGCATAGGTTGAACATAGCCTTAGTAAATAGACTTAATGCATTAATTGGGTCGATGTTATGTTCATCACATTGCGACAAGGCTATGGTTATTGCATTGCGACAATATGATATTTGTGTGACATTGCGATGGCAGGATATTTTCATCATATTGCGATGACATGATATTTGCATCACATTTCAACGACATGATATTTGCGTCACATTGTGATGAGGAGGCCATGTTCATGACAATGTCATGACAAGGTTATATTTGTCACATTGATATCACATGATATTTGCACCACATTGCGATGGCATGATATTTGCATCGCATTGTGATGAGGAGGCCATGTTCGTCACAATGTGACAAGAAGGCTATGTTTGTCACATTGCAACAACAATAATATGGTCGTCGCATTGCGATGCCATGATATTTGTGTCACATTCTGATGAAATGATATTTGCATCAAATTGCGACAACATGATATTTGCGTCACATTGCGACATTATGTGTTCGTCACATTGCGACACATTATGTGTTGCAACATTTGGGTCACATTGCAACATATTAAATGATCATGCAACAATGTATGTTCATCATATTGCATCACATTCCAACACTATATGTTCATCATATTGCGTCACAACATTATTTGTTGATCATATTGCATCACAGTGCAACATTACTATGCTCGTCATGTTGCAACATTACTATGTTCGTGTTATTGTGACATTACATTGTTTGTCAAAATGTGACATTACTATGTTTGTCACATTGTGACAAAAGGGATGGCTCTTCGGATTCCAGCAACAGGGCAATGTTCATCACATAGTGACATTTCATTGATTGTGAGATCGTGACATTACTATGTTCGTCACATCGATGTTAATATGTTCGTCACATTTGAACATTACAATGTTTGTCACATTTCAATATTACTATGTTCATCACGTTGCAACATTGGGATAATTTTTTAGTATTGTCATGATACATTTTATAAAACACTGTCCCATTTTAAGAGCAACAAAATAGGAGGATGAGTTAAAGAAAATGGCACATTACAATATTTGTAATCAAGCATATCATTGAATTCAAAGTCAATGTTATTGCATAATGAGAGACTTTAATAGTAATATTTTAAGAGGTTCACTCTAAAATAATGTGATATAGGAGCATGATTTAAAAGTGGAAAATTTATTGCCATTAACTTAACATTATTTCAGAGATGTCAAGAGAAATATATTTTTTGTTTGAAGTTGGTCTTGTAGTTTACATTGAAGAGTGTGTAACGTAGCCACATTTAGAGAGAAATAATTTTATGAGGTTGACATCGATATTTGTGACATACAAGAAGATGTCATTGAATTAAGGAGTAAAAATGTGAGAGATTAATTTTCACTTTCATAAATTAAGAAGTAAACATTAAAATTAAGCAATATTATGACATTTTAAATGTAATAAGATGAATAAATTGAATGGATTGAGCCATATTGACAATTATTGGTTTGTCTTTCCATTTAAGAATAAACTATTCATCAAAATTTAATATCTTTTAAGAATAAAAGTAATTGTATTCAAACATTATAATTCATGGTGTTTATTGTTGCTATGAAGATTTAAATGCAATGATGTTTATTGATTGTAAAAAGATTTAAATTCATTATTTCCTCAAGAATTATATTTATTGTTTAGTCAATATTAACGTTATATTCTTATAATATTATTAACATTAATGTCACATTGTTAACATAACATTATTAATGAAAAATCTTCAACCTAATACTAATAACATTAATATAACATTAATGTAACATTATTAAAATT
>JZKD02S1674324.1:512105-528831 GCA_000966675.3 Picea glauca | reverse complement strand
TAGGAGCCAGCGGCATCCAAAACCCTAACCCAATGACCTGGATTAGTCCAAAACCCTAATTCCTTAACCGGAAATAGAAAACCATCGGCAAAAACCATGTGCCGAAAACCACCTATTATCATGTGGTCTCGGAAATATGTCGTCCTGGCGATAATATGTCGGCCCGAAACCGGAGAAAATATGTCGGCCCAAAAAAAAAAATTCGGGGGTGTTGCCCCCGAACCCCCGTGCGAGGGGCTCCGCCCCCCTCTTACCCCCCTGCGCGCCCGGCGCGGGTGCTCAGACACTACTACTCGTGCAAAGAATATAACACATACCCAACATTGATAACTGCTCCTTGATTTCGTCAATTAACTTCTCTGCATTTCCTGTAATTATTAAATCATAAACATATAATGAAATCAATACTATATACCCCTGTTCATCAAATTTGGTATACAGATTTGGATAACTTTTTCTCCTCATAAAACCCTGTTGAAGAAAGAAAGAGTCTATCTTCTCATACCATGACCTAGGTGCCTATTTTAGTCCATACAATGCTTTCTTTAACTTACACACTAAGTGTTCCTACCCCTTTTCAACAAACCCTTCAGGTTGAGTAAGGTAAACCTCTTCCTTTAACTCACCATTCAAAAATGAAGATTTAACATCTAACTGATGCAGCTTCCAATGATAATTTGTAGCTAAAGCGATTAACATTCTGATAGTATTCAATTTAGCTACTGGTGCAAATGTTTCAGCATAATCAATACCTTCTCTTTGTGAATACCCCTTTGCAACCAGTCTAGCCTTATACTTATCTATACTACCATCTGATTTAAACTTGGGTTTGTATATCCATTTGCATCCAATGGGTTTCTTATGTTTAGGAAATTCAGTCAATTCCCAAGTATTCTTTTTCATTATAGATTCATATTCTTCCTTCATTGCATTTCGCCATTCATCATGTTCATTAGCTTCATCAAAATTCATGGGTTCTATAACACTTGAAATGCTACTCATTAGGGCATAGTCTTTATAACTTTCAGGAAGCCGAATTTGTCTTGAAGATCTTCTCAACTGATTATCTTCCTCCCCACTTTGTGAAGATCCATCTCCACTGCTAGGTGAACTATGACTGCTTGAATTTTGCATATCATTGAGTCCTTCTTGCTGCTGCTGTTGTTGTCGTTGTCGCTGCGGGGATGGCTGTTGTTGTCGCTGCGGGGATGCCTGCTGCTGTGTGGGCTACTGCTGCTCTTCTTTAACTCCTTCATCAAGAAGTCTCTGCCATTCCCCATGATTGTTGTCGTCATGATTTCCTGCTTCCTACTCATGGAAAAGTACATCTCTACTTGCAAATACTTTGAGAGTAGTAGGATCAAACAATTTGTATTCTTTAAATTCAGAACAATACCCAATGAAAATGCATTTAGTGGCTTTAGCATCCAATTTCCTCCTATTCTCCTTTGGAATATGTGCAAAATCTTTACACCCAAATACTTTCAAATTATTAACTGCAGGTTTGGAACCATACAAGGCTTCGAAAGGAGTAACACTATCAAGACACCTTCTTGGACTTCTATTCTTTAAATAAACTGCAGTATTTATGGCTTCAACCCAAAATGCATTTGAGAGATTTTTACCTTTCATCATACTGCGTGCACACTCGACCAAAGTTCTGTTTTTCCTTTCGGCGACTCCGTTTTGCTGTGGAGTGTGAGGTACTGTAAACTATTGTACTATTCCATTATCTTTGCAATATTTATTGAAGTCCCCTGATTTATACTCTCCCCCTTGATCTGAACGAAGGATTTTGATGGATTTTCCTATCTTCTTTTCCACCATGGTTCTGAACTCCTTAAAGTACTCGAAAACATCATTTTTTCATCTAAGTAAACCCATGTGTATCTCGTGCAATCATCAATAAATAACAAAGAGTAAAATGCACCTCCTAAAGACCTAGTCTACATAGGCCCACAAACATCAGTATGCACAAGATCTAACAAATCTCTCCTTTTCTTATCAGGATTAGAGGGGAATTCATCTCGGTGCATCTTTCCTAATGCACATCCATCACAAAAAACTTTCTCATTCTTGAACATGGGAAGTCCTTCAACCATATTCTTTTTCTGTAATGACAATAAATCAGGATGATTGACGTGTCCATACCTTTGATGCCAAAGAATCTATGTTGGAATAGTGGTAAAAGTCAGTGCATGATGTTCTTTGCTGGTAACATCAAGTTTGTATAGACCGCCTACTCTGACTCCCGTTGCAACAGTGCGGAAGTGGTCCAGCAGATCCTTCACTATGCAATAATTCTTGAAGAATTCAACCTTCAAGTTCTGATCTGTAATGGTGGACACAGAGATCAAATTTTTCTTTATTCCTGGTAGATACACCACATTGCGAATGTGATGAACAGTACCATTCGGCAATGTCACAGGAATGTCTCCATATCCCTTGATCTGATGAGCGCGGTTATCTCCAAGATATATGCTGGCACCATTATGAGTTTCTTTGAAATTAGCATACCAATTTTTATTACAAGTCATATGTACTTATGCTCTGGATTCCACAAACCAGGCATCAGAATCATCCGTTTCAGCAGATAAAGTAGTGTTAGACACAAACAGCCTAAGATCCCGTGAGTCAAAATTCGGGGGTTCATCAATATCATCACTAGCAATAAATAATCTGTGATCTTGATTTGAAGATTTTTCTGCATAATGACCTGAATGCGTTCTAGGTTTATTCCTAGCCTCATCACTTTTCTTCTTATGACAGTCTTTAACCATATGTCCAGGTCAACCGTAATAAAAACAATTCTTTGACTCATTCCTATCAGATTGCATACCTTGATTTGGAGATTGTCTTCTCTGTGATGAACTGCTCTCTACCATGTACCGCCTCTCTGCCATGAACTACCTCCTCTGCCTCTTACTCCTGATCTCCCTCTCGCAGATCTATTATTTGACCACAGTGCCAAATCTTTACTTGGAGGCTTCAGATTCTCGCACCTCTCTTCCTCTTGCAGCAAAATACCTGTCATTTCTTCAAACGTGGGAGGTTTCTCCCTTGCTGCAAGACCTGTTATGAACATATGATAGTCTTCTAGCATACCATTTAAGGTAATAGTCACTAGATCAGTTTTGGAAACATTTTCCCCTATATTTACTAACTTGTCTTTCACCTCTTTAATGCGACCCAAAAATGAACTAACAGATTCATTTCCATCCATCTTAATGCCTAGCAATTTAGTTTTCAGGAACAAAATGCGATTTGTGTTGCTAGTTTCATACAATGCTTTAAGAGTTGTCCATGTTGCAGCAGAAGTTGTAGCGTCTCTAATATGTGGAATTATTCTATCTTTAACTGACATGCGCAACAATACCTTTGCCTTGTTTTCGCGTTTCTCCCAGTCTTGGATCTGTGCAGTTGTCGCACCTCCTACCGCTGTTGTCGCACCTGCAGCTGCAACAGGTTCAATTCAATTCCATTCGCAATGTTCCAGACACCATAGCCCTCCATGAGCGTCTGCATCTTGAATTTTCAGTTAATGAAGTTTGAGCCATCTAACTTGTTGGCTTCGTTGAGGTAGGTCTCTGCCAGCGGATTCGCCATCGCTGCAATTTAGTCTCTACAAGAAAATCACCAAGGATATGGAACGTTTTGTCGCTCTACCTTCGGATACCACTGACCCGACTCAATCTATCTCTATTCACAACTTATATCATGCATGCATCTTAATATCCAAGATATCCACTTTTTAAAAAAACTTATAACTCCCTCCTTAAAAAACTTTTAAAAGTTCACATTAAAATAATAACCTCCAAAATAAACTTCACCAATAAACTTCACCTCACAATTCCTTACCCACTTCAAGTATTAAGAAAAGAATTCCTTAAAAGAAACCTTTGTTTTAATACACATGCATGTACTTTATCCACTTTTAATAATAATAATAATAATAAAAGTGAATAACCATAAAAACTCTTAAAAACTCCTTTTTTTCAAAGCTCCTTATTTAAAACTCATGCTCAAACAAAATGTATGAAGAAATGCAGCGACCAACAAACACAACCCTTTGCAATGCTCAAACTTTAATAAACTTCAATCCTCCACATAATAAACTTTTAATAATCCACTTTAATAAACCTCCAAAATAAGCCACGCATGCAAACTTGAGCACGCACCAAAATATGTTCACACCGAATCTTATCATGGAGACCTGGGCGCGGATTCCAGCAGCCACACCAAAGTCCACGGATCTTCTCGCTCACGGATCTTCCTTTCACAAGTCCACGCGACCTCCTCTGATTCCTCACGTTTTGCTTTAAAACTCATGGCTTATTTGACTGTGGGGTGTTCGCAGTTCTCGTACCTCACGCTTCAGTTGCCTGCGAGAAGTCCGCACCTTACGAGTACTCTGGCTGTGAGTTGTTAGCACCTCTCGAGTGGTCCGCCTACGGGAATTTTTCTGTCTCTTTATCTACAAAAGGTTGAGTAGTATTCCCCCGCAACCTACCAGAGGAGAGACCTGCAAACCTCTACAACTCTCGCACTGCACTCCCGTGGCTCTGATACCAAGATAAAATATATGAGAGAAAAACAACACGGTGAGGCTACGCTCACTTCTCATTATTCAATGAAGACGGATTACATGTTTATATAGGAAAAGACTCCCGAATCGGCTACATGCAAACCAAAAGACAACTAGACAACTGACTCTTAACTAAGAACTGACTCTTCTAACTGGCGCTTATTACTAGCGCTTACGACTAGCGCTTTCTCCAAGAGCAAAACAAACACGGTGAGGCTACGCTCACTTCTCAGTATTCAATGAAGACGGATTACATGTTTATATAGGAAAAAACTCTCCCCAGTCAGCTACATGCAAACCAAAAGACAACTAGACAACTGGCTCTTAACTAAGAACTGACTCTTCTAACTAGCGCTTATTACTGGCTCTTACAACTAGCGCTTTCTCCATTATTTCCAAGTATCTCATGGTCGTTGTTGTTATTAGTGTTGTTTCTGTGTCAACAGTTGGTGGTGGGATATTCCAACGATGGACGCAAGAAATTCATTGTTCGAGTTGAAAGTATCTCAAAACCGACAACCTTTCCCACGTACGAGCACTGGTACAGATCAATCGTTGCATCTGCTATCACGGACGTCCTCGAAACAGATTCGGGCACTGATATGGACGCAGAACAAGACCATAAATTGTTGCATGTTTATAACATGGTGGTGCATGGCTTCTCTGCAAGGCTAACAGAGGAGGAAGCCACTAAGATGGAAAAAACACTGTGTGTTCTCGCCATGATCCCAGATCGTGCACGCCAGTTGCGCACGACGCGGTCCCCTTACTTCCTCGGCCTTGACACGTCAAACGGAAGTGGCTTTTTGGGCGGATTCCGATTACGGTTCTGATGTGGTGATCGGTTTGTTGGACTCGGGCATCTGGCCGGAACGACGGAGCTTCAGTGATCAGGGCGTGCGCCCCATTCCCAAGCACTGGAAAGGGGAATGCGAGAATGGAGTCAGGTTCAACAAATCCCTGTACAATCGGAAGCTGGTGGGATCACTTTTATTTAGGAAAGGCTACGAAGCGAAGTATGGTCCCATGAACGAGACCCTGGAGTTCCGTTCAGCGCGGGATTTGGACGACCATGGCACGCACACCGCCTCCACATCTGCAGGCCGATACGTTAACAGTTCCAGCATGATGGGGTATGCGCACAAAATCGCCAAAGGAATAGCACCCCAGGCACGTATTGCGATCTACAAGGTCTATTGGGCCTTTGGCTGCTTTGATTCAGACATACTCTCTAATCTCGACAAGGCGGTAGACGACAAAGTAAATGCTCTTTCTCTGTCGATCGGAGGCAGATCCTTTCCTTATGATCAAGACATCTTTGCGATCAGCACCTTCGGAGGCAGATCCTTTCCTTATGATCGAGATATCTTTGCGATCGGCACCTTCAAGGCAGTGAAGGAAAAATTGTTGATTTAGGTATTTGTTTGAATGGCAAAGCAATAGGACAGGATGATAAATGACAACGAGGTGACCTTAAATTTACTGTGTGAACATTTATTTTTCTTTGGAGTTGTAAATTAAATTTTGCATGTAATTGGGCATATGGTTGTAAGAACTCATTTAGGCATGGGTTTGGCGAGTAAAGTCTAGACATAAATTTAGATGACAGGGGGTGGTTTTTCAGGTTCATGTTTGTTTCTTATGTTTTTTATCCTTAATATTGCATGCAGTGAAGCTTGCTTAAAGGCTAGTTGTAACTCCATTAAAAATCAGTTTGAAGGTGAGTGGTGAACATTTACTTGGCGTGGCTGGATTTGGTCAAGGAAATGTTCTTGTCAAAGTGGAACATAGAGACTCCATAGAAAGGTGCCTGGAGGTGAGCTTGTGTTGATCTTACTTGGCTGGCTTCATCTGTTTATGGCGAAGGTCTCGAACACAGTGTTCGAGGTGGAGCACTAAAGGTTCTCAGGATTGCAACAGAAGAGTTGTTTTCAAGCTCAAGAATTCATTGTATGGCCTGACGAGTGCACACAGGCAATTGTACAAGATGTTGATTCGTTCATGGTGAGCCGATATTTTCAAAAAGTGGAAATAAATATAGTATTCACTATCTTGGTGTTTAAGTGATTGAGGATATGCTTGTAGCAATTACAAGCATAGTTAAGATCAACAGTTTGGCTCAGTTGGACAGGATGTTTGAAATGAAGGATTTGCGATATGCAAAACAAATTTTGGGCATAAAGATACATAGAGATGAGGAAAATGACAGAAATGAGAGAAGGATATTGATGAGATTCAGTATGAGTCTTGTGAGACTGGTAAATGTCTTTTTAATTTTCATTGTAATCTATCTCCTGGTTATAAGGAAGAAGGAGGGTATGTCTCATGAATAGTATGCTAGAAGTAAGTATATGTTTGCAATGAGAAGATCGGATATTTCACTTGCAAGGAGTTCTCAGTGTTCACATGATAAATCAAGGTGGAATAGTGAAATGCGTGCTTCGGTTTTGAAAGCACTAATATGACCTATCTTTATCTTGCAAGAAGGTAATGAATGGACAATGACATGATATCAAGTAAATTTTTGTCAAGGTGAAGATTGTTGGAATGTGACAACTATTTGACCAAATTGATCTAGTTGGTTCACGGTTGTTTACAACAACATATTTTCTTAGTTTTTAGTTGAAACCACTTAGTAAGAATAGGGCCGCATCTATTGCATTCAGTTTCATATAACTGAAGGAGAAATGGCTTAAATATGTAGTCCATAGAGGCAAATATCAAGAAGGGGCTTCTAGCCCTCTCCCGAGCTGCCAGTTGCATATGAATGTTGTAATCTCCTGGTTCTTTTTTCTAATATAATGATGAATCTCCTGGTTCTTTCTTCTAATATAATGATGTTGCCATTGTTCCGTGGATATTTCCCTCATAAGGCAAAGGAGGGTTTTACCACGTAAATAAGTGTCTTGTGTGATTGTTGTCTGTGTATGTTTTATCTCTGATTTTCTGATATGAGTTTATGATCTTTGTAATCTATGTGGATAAATGGTATAACACAGTCATCTAACGGACGTGGAATTTCCTCACTGTTTGAATGAACAAAATCTACAATCGAAATAAAAATTACAGGCACTATGACAATAGAATTCTAAGGTTCTTTTATTATAACCAGCTTCTCTTTATAGTTAGAATATATACTATAAATTTTGCTTGTTATTAGTTCAGTGTGTCAAAGTCTATACTCACGACTAACAAGCCCATTTCATTGGAATTAATACAACTACCTTTTTCAATTAAAAAGTATTCATTTCTCTCGACTTTTCTGATAAAAGGTATAATTATTTTAACATTCTATTACGGGAGAAGCAAAAATTACTGCAATGTCTACAACATTTAATGATCCCACTTGAATGTGTCCAGATGTGATCGCCCATTTCAAATTCCTAACTTTACATCTTGAGGAGGCATAAACACATATTTCTGGAGTTGTACAGGCTTAGACAGCCTATACATGGTGACAGTCTCTGCACAGTGTTTTTCTGCTTAATTAAAAAAATTGAAGGGCTTTCGTTCGTCTAAATTTCTTGTGTTTGGGTTTACTTTGTGCGAGCTCTGTTTAATGGTTCATTTACACTTGAAAAAACACGGCCTCATGATTATCCTATTATTTTTTATTTATTTTTTATTACACCCTATACTTAGACGGTGGATATGGTTTTCATTTTTATTACACCCTATACAGATAGTGTATAGGGTGATAAGTTTTGATGTATATTACAATATATCATGCACTTCCATCCAACTATTTATAAATCTTCTGATATTTATGGAATTTTTTTCAATGCTGGCATATCTCAACGCTATTAATGTTTGTTGTGTTTACATTAACTTGATGTTGAAGAAAAACAATTACACGTAAACTATCTCTAAGAAAGGTTGTTTTCAGTATTCATTTTCAATTTCTCGTTAACATTTTCAAGAAACCATAAATGTTCTTCGCAATCATAAACCATGTATATAAAACAATACAAATGAAAAATTAAAAATAATATTTTTAAAAAGAAAGAAAAAAACTAATATAGGTTTGTAATCTTTAATTTAAATGTTAAAATAGTTTACGAATGTACTGAAAATATTATTATAATGCCAAGTTTTGTGGAAGAATACAAGAAACTATTACATTATTGAAGTTTTAGAGGATTTGCAAATTTCTATATGTAACTATGTCAAGTCCATGGTCACTACGTTATATTGTTTGAGAGAGTAGGCTTAAGAGGTTGGAATCCAACATTGGACTCTTGGAACTTGGAGGAGAGATTTGAGATGCAATACTTCAGTTTTAATTCCCAGATTGGTATTGTGTATGTATATAATGAATGGTTAAAAGTGATATGGATTATATCATTATATAATTTGACATCTATCTTAGTGCTTTCTAGGTGGAAAATTTGGTGGAATTGGCTTGTAGGGCCCGTTTTAGTGGCAAGTCCTAGTTTGGAGATTTGGAGTCTTTAACCTTCAAGAGTTATTTTGAGGCATCAAATGAAATTTTTGGGGGTAAAAATTTACAAGAATAAGTTCAGCCCCTTGCGCTATTCTACACATCAAAACTTTTCCAAGGGTGTAAAAATCGTCTCAATCAGAGCTCGTATGCGAAAGTTATGCTCCCCACAAGTTTACCTACCTTGTTGACCACCATGGTACAAGTGGATGCCACATCAACCCCTATTAATTAGACATGTCGGGTTAGCCACTTGTGTACTTTCAAGAAGATTCTAGAAGTTCCAAAACTTGTCATTAATTGAAGATCGAGGATGAAAAAAATCTTACCCTAAATGACCATCAGGCTATGTTAAATACCGAGGCACTAGGAAGAGAAAGGGTTCCATCCTTTAGCACTGCACTTGTTCCATAGTTGAGAATAGCATCTAGGAGTGAATTTGAGAGCATAACAGAGGAGGAAAAGATTCTTTAGCAACCATTCAAGCCATACTGTCAAAGGAAACTCTATAGTAAGTTCCTCATTCTTTGTATTTGCATTTCATAACTAGAGAAAAGAGAGCACAACATAGGCCTCACCTTCTAGTTGGGTTTTCTCCCATATTGGGTTTCCCAGGATACATATTGTATTAATTTGTGTGGATGGTGTGTTTTTTTGCCCGTTCTTTCATTTTCATATTCGATTATTTTAATAAATATGAGAAATAGGCGAGTAATAATCAACTCGAGATCTAAGGAAATAAATTGCATAATATGAGATTTCGAAATATTATAAGATCTGTTGTGATGAACTATTCCAGTGGAATATTTATGGTAGTTTATAGAACATATTGGTATCAGGACAGTTTTTTGGGGGGTATTTGTGGAAAGTTGCAAGACCCAAGAATTGGCTTAAGAAGGAGGTTGTAGAACCATAACCATGATTGATGAGTCTATCCATACAACCCTCGCGATATAATGCAAGAGATATTTTCGAGGCTGGAAGAGTAAGTTGCTGATATCTGTCACAACATGGCTCTCCTCATGGAAACACTAACAAACAAGTTTGGACCATTTAGGGAGGTTGTTGGCTCTAACTTAGAAGTTTGATTGGATGAAAAATCAGTAAATAGTGAAGACCCAGAAAAGGATTCAAAAAAGGGCCTAAGAAAGAGAAACCGAGATCCAGTGCCATCTCTCCTTCACAACCTCTATTCAAAATGGAAGCGAAAGCGGATATCAAATCATATCAAGGTGAGATTGATGTTGTTAAGTTAAATCATTGGTTGCAATAGTTAGAACTGTATTTCAGTGTCATAATGATGAATAGAAAGTTTCATTTGCTCGACTGAAACTAAAGGTCCATGCACTAACCTAGTTGAAAATCCACACAAAGACACTTAGGCTCAAGGGTGACCCATTAGTAACTAAGTGGGATGATTTTAAAACTCTCATAAAGTCTCATTTCTACCCTATTGGGTATGTAAAGGACCAATGGATATGTTGGTATCACTTCACGCAGAGGGAGGGGAAAGTGTGCAAGAGTTACCACCAAATTCAGGAAGATGGAAATCATGTTGGGTATCTCTTCCAAGAACCTAGATGTACTCCTTAAGTATCTTGAGGGTCTCGACAGTCATGACTCATTTGCAAGAGAAAGAGATGTTATTCAAACAAAGGATCATTGATGAGGCTTGTGTGCAAGCACAATCCTGGAGAGCATACACCATAAAAAAGGAAAACCAAGTGGTTCTAAATAGAAATAACACCAAGATGATTCTGAAGGGAAGAACAAGTTGAAAGGAAAAGAAAATAAGGCAATAAACACTACACATCAACGCAAAGATCCAATCAACCACTGCAACCAAATCAATATAGATGGTCACGCTGAAAACAAATGTTGGAAGCTACATTCAGAGTTGAATCCAAAGAACCATAAGAAGGATGCCAAGAAGAAGAACCTTCTAGGCAAGGATTCAAGAAACCAAATAGAGAGAATCTTAAATGTGGATGGGAATACTCTATGCACTTCAATGCAGAAGGAGGTGAATCTGAGTAGTCTTCATCATATGAAATAGAAGGAGATGAAAAAACTCTTCCATATAAAGATTCAGGTCAAAAGACGAAAGTATATGCTCTATTCGATTGTGGTTCACAGACCAATATCATTGCATATGATCTTGTTAAGAAGCTTGGGTTAGAGGTTCATGATCATCCAAGCCCATATCCATTGGGACAGGTGAATAAGGATTGAGAAATCAGAGTCAATAAAAAGTGTAAGATCAAGTTTGTTATAAGCATAGCTTTTATTAATGAAGTGGAATTATATGTAGTACCCCTTGATGTGTGTGGTAAAGATTTTGGAAGCCCCTAAATGTATACAAGGGATACGATCCTCATGCTGAGATAAAACTAGTTTCTCCTAATCAAGGATGGGAAGTCATACATCATCAATGCATAGAAAGGAAAGTGAAATATATCTTTGATATGTGCTAACCAAGATGAAAAGTTGATCAGTTCTAATAATAACTATGTATTATATTTCTTAAGAGAGAGTACATAAGGATGGATTATGAGAGACTATAAACCTTTCGTAAGAGAAACTACATATGCATCCTTACGTATCTCAGTAAAAAATCATGGATTGTGTGAATACATGCTTGTGTTGTAACATCCCTGGTATAACCCCCAGTTTAATTAGTGCATAATGTGGATATAAATGTTGCTATGGCCAAGTAATGTAATATGCGAAATGTATTCTCTAAATTGTAAATAAATATAATGTAATACTAGTTGCTAAGATATGGACAAAGATGGGGGTTGATTAATCCAAAAGAGAGGGGGAATGCCTAGAGAATTTACAAGAGGGGACTAAGGAAAAATAATTTATCGGTATTAATTCAAACCCACTTTTCTGAATTTTATTATCATTTTGGGAAAAAGTTTTATTTTATGGTTGAGTGTATGAGAGCCCAATAATTGAATACATGTCATAGGGTGGGTGTGAGAGTCACATCCCATAGTTATTGGAGAGCATAGGGTTGATGTAAAATCAACATTGGACAGAGTGAGCAGTCAATTATCTTGGGAAAAGAGAGAAAATTCATAGGGGTAGTAATAAACAATTTTTCACATTCAGGTTTTGCATAAACAACAAGATAAAAGAGGGGAGAAGAGCTTGGGAGATGGATAAACAATGCCACTGCGAATTCTTGAGCATAATAGAAAATTTTGGAGCTGGAAATTGAAGAGTCAGGTTGTCAGGACCGAAGAGTGAACTTTTGGGTCAGTTGCATTGTATCATCAAGTGTTTGTTGTTGTTTTTGCTGGTGGTTTTCTTGGCAGTGAGTTCCCCTGAGTTCCCAGCATAGAGTTTCCTATCTACATGAGCCAGACATACCCTAATAAACAAATGGGATGCCTAATGGACTAAGAGAAATGCATGGGTACATTCCTTGGGTTGGGAAGGTCAAAAGGAAGAGATCTAAAGGAATTTTAGGGTAGTTGTAGGAGAAAACCAATGGATTGTGTGATATTGAGTTGTGAGGGAACTGTGAGAGGCACCCTTATTTTGTGGATTCCTAGCCCCATATCGGGGGTGACTTGTTGATAAGTAGAACAAAAAGTCTATGGGTGGGTGGAATGACCTTTCGAAGTAGCCAGTTGCATAAACATTTTATAAAATTTAAGTGTTTCTCTATTTGTTGAGTTATTCCATGAATTTAATTGTTGTTCTTAAATTTGTATATGTGAATGGTTAATTGTTGTTGTGAATGAGTTATTAGTTGAATTCATGATCATATTGAGTGTTGTAGATGCATTTAATTATGGGTATCAAAAATTAGTTGAATATGTGTTTAAAGCATAGCTGGTAAGCTACAGGATTTTGATTAGCAAAAGAAAATTTTGTTTTTATGTGTACTTTTGCGTAGTAATTATGTTCCCTGGTTAAGCTAGGGAACATTACATGTGTTATATTTTATTGCAATTAATATGATTACAACTGAAATGATGGAATTATTGATAAATTCATGAGTTTTGAAATCATTTTAGGAGCTTTTGTGAGGTTGCAATGAAAGAATGGTATGCTAGAGTAGTTATATTTGGATTAACTACATGAATTTTTTTTTATGGGAATAGAGTTATGGAAAATGATGATTGTTGAATTGTGTGATGCAGGAGCATCATCATCAAGCACACGTGGAGATACAACTTAGACCCTTGGAGAACCTTTGAATCATTTCAGAATCTTAATCATTGACGTTTCCTGCAAATATTTTTGAAATGATCGAAGACTGAATAAGATCAAACACTTGGGATCTGAATCATCATGAGTGATATGGGAGTTTCAATCCTAGTCTTGAATGTAACATAACTTAGGTAGAAGTTAGTTTTTTTGTTTTAGAGTAGACGAGTAGTCAGAGGAAACCCTAAGAAGCCTCTGAGATAAATAAATATTTTGTATGTCCGAAGGAGGCGGATGCAAGTTAGTAGGATTTCCTGTGATGTACTTGTTGTTGAGTTTTGTTGGTGTTTTATCATAGCTGTAGACATTTACTTTGAATGAATATAACAGAGGAAAATTGATCCAATGCATAGTGTTGCTACAGTTTATAATTCCCTTTTATTGTTGTTTTCATGAATGAATGAGTTATGTTATTGAGTATATGAAACTATGAAGTATTTAGATAAGTTTCAATTATTATCTTCGTTGAGTTCATGCAAGGTGTGCATACAATCTACAAGGAGTGCATTGATAGAGTTTGTTTTGACTCAAAAATCTCCAAAGAGATAGCCTAAAACTTTCCCTTTGCAAGGAGTGCAAGGTGACTGTTGTAAGACGTGCAGAGTCGTTCTCAAGAACTTAAGTATTGAGTGAGAATATAATGTAATGAGGGACTAAGTCTGTTTCAATTCATAATCTCAGAGGAGATAACATAAAGTTTCCATTTGCAAGGAGTGGAAAGGAACTACTGCAAGGTGTGCCCAATCACCCGCAAGAAGCTAAATATTGCATAAGAACCTGTTGCAAGGAGTGCACATATTCAAAAATCAACTAAGTGTCGTGAACAAGACTGCGAAGTGTAAGGAGTGTGTAAAGAGATTTCTTTTGAAGAAATCACTAATTCTAGATTTCATCGGAGATTCTGAGTTTGCAAGGAGTGCGTCGGAATCAAGCTCAGGAGAGACAGTGAACAAGAATCAACAGAGAGGAGGAAGTCTGTTGAAAGTTTTGAAGTGACGACTAAGATCCATTCAAAGGAAGTGAGATTGTCCCAGGATGTCGGATCTAGGAAAAGTTACGCGGTTGTTAATCACAGTTTCTTTTGGGGCTTCATGGATCGTAGGATTCAAAACCCAAAGTCCAAAGTAAATCTAGACCGTCAGATCCAGAGGGACGCGTGGTGACAGATCATGAAATTTGGGTAAAATCTTTGTTGGACACACCTACTACACTTAGAGTGAGGGTGAATGAGTGTGGGGCTCTTTTTCCCAAAACTTCCCTCTTGCACAAAAACTCATTAATTAGCATACAACATTTATTCATTACCCATTGTCGTCATTTATAACCAGTTAGATGTAGGCACATATTAACAACATATATCAACAATATATCATCAACAAGTCATCATCACAATGGACACAAGGAACACAAGATGTATCTGCAATTTTCTTTTTATTACGGACTACAATCCTTGGGGTTTATCGGCAACAACTGAATACATTAAAACTCTACAAGAGCACTAGATCTATATGCAAGACTCAGCTTACATTCTTAGCACCAACTGAGATGAGGCAACAATCCTCAACAGATATCAATCTGTCAATAGGTACGTGACCTTTCAGTAGTGCATCCCGCATGTGTACGCTCTCTGGATCACTACAGCCTATGAGTGAACACGACCATTGTATAATGTAACAAGCGTATGTTCTTGAGCAACTAGGGTTTTGCTTTGTTTCACACGCTCAGATCCTCTGCAACCTGCAATCACTTTCTCTCCTATCTTCCACTATCCAAACTAACCCACAACTAGTCACAACACATCCAAGATCCCCAATAGCTTTCTTATGCTCCATAATAAATCAATATGAATGTTATTTGAATCATGTATAAATAACTAGTATGCCATAGCAATCATGTCACTACTGAATCACAAGAGTGTTGCTCACTCCATCAACCAAATCAACCAAATTGAGCCACATCATAGAAGCCATACCAAGAATGCCCTAAGCATTCACAACATATCAAACAATAACATCTATCAAGACAATAATGTAATCATGCCAGTGTTTTAGTGATAGATTTGAGGCCATAGAATGCAGATCTGGAACCTGCCCCATCATCCAAGAGATTGGCACCAACTCAAACACAAATCTCCATGAGGTTATTCAGTCCACGCTCCTTATACATAGTCAACCCATGTGTACACTCACCCTATACACAACCAATCTGTGTGTACATGCACCCCATACACAGACAGCCCGTGTGGGCTTCAGAAAATAGGGTTTTCTATGAATGCGAGACTTTTGATGTCAAGATCTCCAACATTGTCAAAACTTTATTGCATCCATGAGATTCTCCTCTTGCTCTATTCCTAAGAATAGATCTTCAATGATTCTCAAGAGATCCACATGAATAATATTCTCTAACAAGAAGCTCTCTATCAATACTCCAAAATATATTCACAAGAACCTCTCCATTGATCCACAAGGATTCTCACAAAAAATGTACATTTTACAAGAGATCCTAGCTTCTTATTTATACTTTCATTTTCTAGGTCACTTAACCCATTTTTAGGTTACTTAACCCATTTCTAGGTCACTTAACCTATTTTCCTTATTTTAGAGTTAACCACTTTCCATGAATAGAAAGTTCTCCAATACTTTATCATTTAAATATTCCTTCTTGATTTTGTCACTTTGCTTTATCTTTTAAATAATCCAACTTGATTTTGTCACTTTATTTTATCATTTAAATAATGACTTCTTGTTTTCAATCACTTTGACCTTTTGGGGCTTCAAGCCATCATATGGGGGTCCTTCAACTTTGTAGAGCCATAACTCTCAAACTGTGAGGAGTTATGTTACATTCCACATACCACCGGAAATGGCATGTCAAGAACTATCTATCTATGATAGTTTCACCAACAACTTCATTGATATTGATCTCATTAGTCCACATGCAAGCATGGGTCCTCCAACCGTTCTTCTAGGATAACCCAATCCGTAAAGCATCTTCCCGTGAGGGCTTTCACCATAAGGGGACCACTTTGGAGTTCATCCATTTGTGCACCTAATAAACCATAATAAGAAAATAATGAATCATCAATTCACTGCTGCATCATATATATCAACTATGCAACATGTATCAATGACAACTCATTGATCCATCTTCATCAATGCGTCATAGCAATGATCCATCTTTATCAATTGGTTTCCACTTGGACATATATCATTCTCATTAAGTGCATCATATCAATGATCCATCTTTATCAATTGGTTTCCACTTGGACATATATCATTCTCATCAAGTGCATCATATCAATGATCCATCTTTATCAATTGGTTTCCACTTGGACATATATCATTCTCATCAAGGGCATCATATCAATCAGTTACTTGACATCAATCAATGACATCAATCAAACCAAACCATTTACATCAATGACATATGATCCAACAATCTCCCAAATAATCAAACCATTGGCATCAATGACAACA
>JZKD02S1674324.1:493830-510659 GCA_000966675.3 Picea glauca | reverse complement strand
TCAATAGTCAATGTGACTATCTCTCCACATCAATCTCTCCCCATCAATAGACATCAATCACATCAATGTGATTATCTCTCCCCCTTTGACATCAATGGAAAAGGGCCATTCTCCTATTGGGGCTACTCCCCCTGTCTAGTTGCCCCTGTATAATATCTCCCCTTTTGAACAAGGGATATCAATATGATGTATTGCTGAAAATACATCGAGCATACTCCCTCTGTGACCATCAGTCCCCCTGGAATTATGCTTCTGTGCTCTTTCTTCAAATATAGGTCTCTTTTCTAAGTATGTTTTTGATAAATATCTCCTCCTAGAATCATGGGAAGAATAATGATGGCCCCTAAGGGTATGTTTCCCCCTATCTTCTCTACAAGATGAACAATATGCTTCCATATGATGATCCTTGGACCTATTCATGCATCAAACTTATGCCATACCATACATCATGAAACAAAATATACGTCGACAATAAAATAGAGAAGCATGAACAATATATCCACCAAGTGCATCATGTACCAAGATGTGCCAACCATGAACAACACCCATGTACATCAACCATGTACATCAACAATGTGCCAAAATATATCATCCATGAAATGTATCCACCATATGCCAACATGTGCATCTACCAATATGCCAACATGTGCATCTACCAATTATGCCAATCATGTGCATCCACCAATATGCCAACCATGTGCATCCACCGACATGCCAAAAAATGTATCATATCACTCATTATATGTCTCCATCATGAACCAAGTGCCAAAATCATGTATCAAACAAATACCAATGTTGTGAAAATCAAGTGATACCATATATGAGTGTACTACTATGCACCAATACCACAAAATGATGAGTCCCATACATGTATTCCAAGTCCTCCATAACATGTGCCAATCATCCAACCATATGTCACAACATGTAGCCCAATCCATATGCAAAATGCATGCACCATGATATAAACATATGCTTCCAATAATACATCATAAGATATATAAGCCATGTACACCACCATCATCACAAAATGATTAATCCCAATAGATGATCATCTATCCATACTCATGAGTTAGTTCCATGCATCCAAGATTTATTTTATATTATACCATTGTGTGATCCCACCATGAAAACCTGCAGCAAATAGTGTCAGAACCTGCAATAAACAATGTCAGACTCTGCAATATAGAGTTATACCATCACATCAAACTCCAAGCCATGTGCATTGCCTTTTTCTCGAGGCTTTTCAATAGACACGCGGCCTGCTGCACAATTGAGCACATGTGTACGTGACCTATTCAACATCAGCACGTGTGTACATGTGACTGTCACCATTGCTACCTGTGTGTGCCTTAGTAGATGACACATTTGAACTTCCCTTCAATCTTTCATTCTGATCTAGTTGATCTCTCTTCTTCACCCACTTCTATAGATGACCCTTCTCTTCAGAAATTGAGCTCTGAGTATCCATATTTTCAAAGATGTCTCCCTTTATTACTTCATTCCTTCTTCTGGCCATGCTATGTGAATTCCTCATCAAGGACTTTCTTCTTCTGTTCCAGCACTCCTGGGATTTGTGGCCAAATCCACTATAGATGTAGCATATTATAGAGTTACACTGAACAGAAATATGTCCTATTTGATCACATCTCCAACACCTTGTGGTGTTATAGAATATTCTATTATATCTTCTTTTATAAGATCTACATTCAAAAGATTTGTGACCATATCCATTACATGAATAACAATGCCCATGAAAAATACTTTCATACCTTTGGATTGGTGTCCCAAAATTGGCTTCTTGCTTTGTACTTTTGAAATTTTCTTTGCCTTATGTATATGGTTTCTTTGCAACATTATCTTATTTCTTTGATGGACTTACCTCATGCTTCTTTGAGGTGCTTGCTTCAACATGTGTATCTTCTCCTTTGTATCCAAGACCTGATTTATCACATGATGGTCTTCGACTTTTCAAGATCTCATCCAAGATTCATGAGTTATTCAAGAATTTGTTTGACTTCTATACCTTCTTTCTAAGGTCAACAATTTCATCTTCTAACTTACAACGTGACTCTTCCTTTTCATTTATTTGATTCTTCAATAGTTCCTCTATTCTTTTAGCTTCTTCAATTTGGGTCTTAAGATGGACAATAGTTTCAAAACTCTTACTAATCTCATCATCTATATTCATGTCTTCTTTTCCATTCTTTAGTCTTGTGATCTCTTCTTCCTTTTATTCTAATTTAGAACTCTCTTCTTGTTCTTTGAGCATTCCCTTTAACTTCAAGATGTGCCTTTGAATCCTCCTAAGAAACTTCTTAGTGTTATCTAAAAGATAGTTATAGTGAGTATAAAAATGATCACTCCTATACATGTATAAACACTCTTCAATTTTCTCTTGAAGTTTTAATAGATTTCTTTCTATTCTTTTCATGGGATAAATACTATCAAACTTTACACAAATTGTTTCTACATATTCTTCTTCACTTGTAGAGGAAAATTCATCATCCTCATTGCAATCAAGGGTTTTTGAGTGTTCTTTACCTTCATTTGAAATATCTTCATGATCTTCCTTTTTGCCAACATCAGCACATACTTCTTTGCCTTTATTTGAAATGGCTTCAAGATCTTCCTTTGTGCTATCATCACTTGATTCTTTATCTTCACTTGAAATGTTATCAAAATCACATTTAGAAATAATGCATTCAAGAGATTTTGATGATTCTTTACATTTGATGATATTGATAGAGTGGTCTTCAATTTCTTCTTCTTCCTTTCTTTGATATGTCTTCTCTAGATTTAGCCATAGGTCTTTGGCAGAAGTGCATTGTCCCATGCTCTCTTTGATAGGGTTTGAGAGTCCACAACGAATTTTCTTGAGAGCCAATGCATCAGTCTTCTTTCCTTCCCTTTGAGCTGCAAACTTTGACTTGTTCTTCAATGGAACATATCCACTGATAGTTTCCTTACAAATAGTTGCTCCCATTGTCTTGAAATACACTCTCATCTCTATTCTCCAAGTAGAATATTTTTCCTCATCAAGGATTGGAACTTCATCATCCATTTGTGTGTCTATGGATCTCCTTCAAGATTGTTAAAGCTTGTAGTGAAAGCCGGCTCTGAAACCAATCATTGGACACACCTACCACACTTAGAGGGGGGGTTAATGAGTGTGGGAATATTTTTCCCAAAACTTCCCTCTTGCACAAAAAATCATCAATTAGCATTCAACATTTATTCATTACCCATTGCTGTCATTTATAACTAGTTATATGTAGGCACTTATCAACAACATATATCAACAATATATCATCAACAAGTCATCATCACAATGGACACAAGGAACACAAGATGTATGTGGAATTTTCTTTTTATTACGGACAACAATCCTTGGGGTTTATCAGCAAGAACTAAATAGAGTACAACTCTACAAGAGCACCAGCTCTATATGCAAGACTCAACTTACATTCTCAGCACCAACTGAGATGAGGCAACAATCCTCAACAGATATCAATCTGTCAACAAGTACGCGACCTGTCAGTAGTGCAGCCTGTGTGCGTATTCTCTCTAGCTCAATATAGCCCACGTGTGAATGCGGCCAGTGTATAATGTAGCAGGCGTATTCTCTTGAGCAACTAGGGTTTTTCTTTGCTTCACATGTTTAGATCCTCTGCAACCTCCAATCACTTTCTCTTCTGTCTTCCACTATCCAAACTAACCCACAACCAGTCACAACAGATCCAAGCTCTCCAATAGCTTGCTCATGCTCCACAATAAACAAATATAAATGTTATCTCAATCATGTAAAAATAAATACTATACCATAGCAATCACGTCACTGCTGAATCACAATAGTGCTACTCACTCCATCAACCAAATTAACTAAATTGATCGAAATCATAGAATCCATACCAATAATTCCCTAAGCATTAATAACATATCAAACAATCGCATCTATCAAGACAATAATGTAATCATAACAGTGTCTTAATGATAGATCTGAGGCCATAGAATGCAAATATGGAACCTGCCTCATCATCCAAGAGCTTGGCACCAGCTCAACCACAAATCTCCATGAGGTTATTCAGTCCATGCTCCCTGTACATAAACAACCTACATGTACACTCACCCTATACACAGCCAGTCCACATGTACACGCACCCTATACACAGACAGCCCGTGTGGGCATCAAAAAATAGGGTTTTCTATGAATCCGAGACTTTTCCCATCAAGATCTCTGACATTTCCGAAACTTTGATGCATCCATGAGATCCTCCTCTTGCTCTCTTCCTAAAAATAGATCTTCAATCATGCTCAAGAGATCCATACCAATAAGATTCTCTCACAAGAATCTCTCCATCAATACTCCAAAAGATATTCACAAGAAGCTCTCCATTGATCCACAAGGATTCTCACCAAAAATGTACATTTTACAAGAGATGCTAGCTTCTTATTTATACTTTCATCTTCTAGGTCAGTTAACCCATTTTTAGGTTATTTAACCCATTTCTAGGTCACTTAACCTATTTTCCTTATTTTAGGGTTAACCACTTTCCATGAATAGAAAGTTCTCCAATACCTTATCATTTAAATATTCCTTATTGATTTTGTCACTTTACTTTATCATTTAAATAATCCCACTTGATTTTGTCACTTTAATTTATCATTTAAGTAATGATTTCTTCTTTTCAAGCACTTTGACCTTTTAGGGCTTCAATCCATCATATGGGGGTCCTTCAACTTTGTAGAGCCATAACTCTCAAACCGCGAGGAGTTATGTGACATTCCACATACCATCAGAAATGGAATGTCAAGAACTATCCATCTAGGATAGTTTCACCAACAACTTCATTCATCTTCATCTCATTAGTCCACCTGCAAGCATGGGTCCTCTAACCATTCTTCTAGGATAACCCAATCCGTAAAGCATCTTCCCGTGAGGGCTTTCACCATAAGGGGACCACTTTGGAGTTCATCCATTTGTGCACCTTATCAAACATGATAAGACAATAACAATTCATCAATTCACAACTGCATCATATATATCAACTATGCAACATGTATCAATGACAACTCATTGATCCATCTTCATCAATGCATCATAGCAATTATCCATCTTTATCAATTGGTTTCCACTTGGACATATATCATTCTCATCAAGTGCATCATATCAATGATACATCTTTATCAATTGGTTTCCACTTGGACATATATCATTCTCATCAAGTGCATCATATCAATGATCCATCTTTATCAATTGGTTTCCACTTGGACATATATCATTCTCATCAAGGGCATCATATCAATCAATTACTTGACATCAATCAAACCAAACCATTTACATCAATGAAATATGGTCCAACAATCTCCCAAATAATCAAACCATTGGCATCAATGACAATATGATCCAACAATCTCCCCCTTTGGCATTGATGGCAATACAACATTGATGTCAACATGTAGACAAGTCATGCTTCTTCATCATTAGTCAAGGTGACTATCTCTCCACCTCAATCTCTCCCCATCAATACACATCAATCACAACAATGTGATTATCTCTCCCCCTTTGAAATTAATGGCAATGTCCCATTCTCCTCTTGGGGCTTCCCCCCCTATCTTGTTTCTGCTATATAATCTCTCCCCTTTTGAACAAGGGATATCAATCTAATGTAATGCTGAAAATACATCGAACATACTCCCCCCGTGACCATCGCTCCCCCTGAAATTATACTTATGTTCTCTTTCTTCAAATATAGATGTCTTTTATAAGTATGTATTCGATAATATTTCCTCCTAGAATCATCGAAAGAAGAATGACTCCCCCTAAGGGTATGTTTCCCCCTATCTTCTCTAGCAGATGAACAATATGCTTCCATATGATGATTCTTGGACCTGTTCATGCATCAAACTTGTGCTATACCATACATCATGAAACAAAATATATGTCAACAATGAAATAGAGAATCATGAACAATATATCCACCAAGTTCATCATATACCAAGATGTGTGCACCATGTACAACACCCATGTACATCAACCATGTACATCAACAATGTGCCAAAAGATATCATCCATGAAATGTATCCACGATATGACAACATGTGCATCTACCAATATGCCAACATGTGCATCTACCAATTATGCCAATCATGTGCATCCACCAATATTCCAACCATGTGCATCTACCAACATGCCAAACAATGTATCATATCACTCATGATATGTCTCCATCATGAACTAAGTGCCACAATCATGTATCAAACAAATACCAATGTTGTGAAAATCAAGTGATACCATATATGAGTGTACCATTATGCACCAATAAAACAAAATTATGAGTCCCATACATGTATGCCAAGTCCTCCATAACATGTGCCAATCATCCAACCATATGTCACAACATGTAGCCCAATCCATATGCAAAATGCATGCACCATGATATCAACATACGCTTCCAATAATACATCATAAGATATACAAGCCATGTACACCACCATCATCACAAAATGATTAATCCCAATAGATCAGCATCAATCCATACTCATCGGTTAGTTCCATGTACCCAAGATTTATTCTATAGTATACCATTCTGTGATCTCACCATGAAAGCCTACAGTAAACAATGTTAGAACCTGCAATAAACATTGTCAGACTCTTTAATACAGAGTTATACCATCACATCAAACTCCAAGCCATGTGCATTTCTTTTTTCTCAACTCTTTTCGATAGACACACGGCCTGCTGCACAACTGAGCGTGTGTGTACAATACCTATTCAAGGTCAGCACGTGTGTACACATGACTCTCACCATTGTTACCTACATGTGCCTTAGTAGATAACACATTTGAACTTCCCTTGAATCTTTCATTCTGATCTGGCTGCTCTGCCTTCTTAACCCACTTCTGTAGATGACCCTTCTCTTCAAAACTTGAGCCTTGAGTATCCATGTTTTCAAATATGTCTCCCTTTCTTACTTCATTCCTTCTTCTAGCCATGCTATGTGAAGTCCTCATCATGGACTTTCTTTTTTTGTTCCAGCACTCCTGGGATTTGTGGACAAATCCACTATAGCTATAGCATCTCATAGAGTTACAGTGAATAGAACTATGTCCTATTTGATCACATCTCCAACACCTTGTGGTGTTATAGAATCTTCCATTATATCTTCTTTCATAAGATCTACATTCCAAAGATTTGTGACCATATCCATTACATGAATAACAATGCCCATGAAAAATACTTTCATACCTTTGCTTTGGTGTCCCAAAAATGGCTTCTTGCTTTGTACTTTTGAAACTTACTTTGCCTTGTGTAGATGGTTTCTTTGCAACATTATCTTCTTTATTTGATGGACTTACCTCATGCTTCTTTGAGGTGCTTCCTCCAGCATGTGTATCTTCTCCTTCATATCCAAGACCTGATTTATCACATGATCGTCTTTGACTTTTCAAGATCTGATCCAAGATTCGTGAGCTATTCAAGAATTTGTTTGACTTATCTACTTTCATTCTAAGGTCAGCAAGTTCAGCTTCTAACTTACAACATGACTTTTCCTTTTCATTTATTTGATTCTTCAATAGTTCCTCTATTCTTTTACTTCTTCAATTTGGGTCTTGATATGGACAATAGTTTCAAAACTTTTACTAATCTCATCATCTATATTCATGTCTTCTTTCCCATTCTTTAGTCTTGTGATCTCTTCTTCCTTTTCTTATAATTTAGAACTCTCTTCTTGTTCTTTGAGAATTCCCTTTAACTTCAAGATGTGCCTTTGACTCCTCCTAAGAAACTTCTTAGTGTTATCTAAAAGATAGTTATAGTGAGTATAAAAATGATCACTCTTATACATGTATAAACCCTCTTCAATTTCCTTTTGAAGTTTTAATAGATTTCCTTCTATTCTTTTCATGGGATAAATACTATCAAACTTTACACAAACTGTTTCTACATCTTCTTCTTCACTTGTAGAGAAAAAATCATCATCATCATTGCAATCAAGGGTTTTTCAGTGTTCTTTACCTTCATTTGAAATATCTTCATGATCTTCCTTTTTTCCAACATCAACACATAATTCTTTGCCTTTATTTGATATGTCTTCAAGATCTTCCTTTGTGCTATCATCACTTGATTATTTATCTTCACTTGAAATGTTTTCAAAATCACATTTAGAAATAATGGATTCAAGAGATTTTGATGATTCTTTACCATTTATGTTCTTGATGGAGTGCTCTTCAATTTCTTCTTCTTCCTTGCTTTGATATGTCTCCTCTAGATTTAGCCATAGATCCTTGGAGGAAGTGCATTGTCCCATTCTCTCTTTGATAGGGTTTGAGAGTCCACAAAGAATTGTCTTGAGAGCCAATGCATCATTCTTTTTTCCTTCCCTTTGAGCTGCAAACTTTGACTTGTTCTTCAAGGGAACACATCCACCTATGGTTGCCTTCCAAATAGTTTCTCCCATTGTCCTCAAATACACTCTCATCTCTATTCTCCAAGTGGAATAGTTTTCCTCATCAAGGATTGGAACTTCATCATCCATTTGTGTGTCTATGGATCTCCTTCAAGCTTGTTAAGGCTTGTAGTGAAGACCCACTCTGAAAAAAATTGTTGGACACACCTACCACACTTAGAGCGGGGGTTAATGAGTGTGGGGCTATTTTTTCCAAAACATCCCTCTTGCATAAAAACTCATCAATTAGCATTCAACATTTATTCATTACTCATTGTTTTCATTTATAACCAGTTAGATGTAGGCACATATCAACAACATATATCAACAATATATCATCAACAAGTCATCATCACAATGGACACAAGAAACACAAGATGTATGTGCCATTTTATTTTTATTACATACAACAATCCTTGGGGTTTATCAGCAAGAACTTAATAGAGTACAAATCTACAAGAGCACCAGATCTATATGCAAGACTCAACTTACATTCTCAGCACCAACTGAGATGAGGCAACAATCCTCAATAGATATCAATCTATCAATAGGTACGCGACCTGTCAGTAGTGCAGCCTGCATGTGTATGCTCTCTGGCTCACTACAGCCCACATGTGAACACAACCAGTGTATAATGTGACAAGCGTATGCTCTTGAGCAACTAGGGTTTTGATTTGCTTCACATACTCAGATCCTCTGCAACCTGCAATCACTTTCTCTTATGTCTTCCACTGTCCAAACTGACCCACAACTAGTCACAACAGATCCAATATCTCCAATAGCTTGCTCATGCTCCATAATAAACAAATATGAATGTTATCTCAATCCTATATAAATAACTATTATACCATAGAAATAACATCACTACTGAATCACACGAGTGCTGCTCACTCCATCAACCAAATTAACTAAATTGAGCCACATCATATAATCCATACCAAGAATGCCCTAAGCATTCACAACATATCAAACAATAGCATCAATCAAGACAATAATGTAATCATACCAGTGTCTTAGTGATAGATTTGAGGCCATAGAATACAGATCTGGAACCTGCCTCATCATCCAAAAGCTTGGCACTAGCTCAAACACAAATCTCCGTGAGATTATTCAGTCCATGCTCCCTGTACACAGTCAACCTGCATGTACACTCACCCTATACATAGCCAGTCCGCATGTACACACACCCTATACACAGACAACCCACGTGGGCATCATTAAATAGGGTTTTTTGTGAATCCGAGACTTTTCCCATCAAGATCTACGACATTGTCGAAACTTTGATGCATCCATGAGATCCTCCTCTTGCTCTCTCCCTAAGAATAGATCTTCAATCATGCTCAAGAGATCCATACCAATAAGATCCTCTCACAACAAGCTCTCCATCAATACTCCAAAACATATTCACAAGCAGCTCTCCATTGATCCACAAGGATTCTCGACAAAAATGTACATTTTACAAGAGATTCTAGCTTATTATTTATAATTTCATCTTCTAGGTCAGTTAACCCATTTTTAGGTTACTTAACGCATTTCTAGGTCACTTAACCTATTTTCCTTATTTTAGGGTTAACCACTTTCCATGAATAGAAATTTCTCCAATACTTTATCATTTAAATATTCCTTCTTGATTTTGTCACTTTACTTTATCATTTAAATAATCCAACTTGATCTTGTCACTTTAATTTATCATTTAAGTAATGATTTCTTCTTTTCAAGAACATTGACCTTTTGGGGCTTCAAGCCATCATATGGGGGTCCTTCAACTTCGCAGAGCCGTAACTCTCAAACCACGAGGAGTTATGTGACAATCCACATACCACCGGAAATGGAATGTCAAGAACTATCTATCTAGGATAGTTTCACCAACAACTTCATTGATCTTCATATCATTAGTCCACTTGCAAGCATGGGTCCTTGAACAGTTCTTCTAGGATAACCCAATCCGTAAAGCATATTCCCGTGAGGGCTTTCACCATAAGGGGACCACTTTGGAGTTCATCCATTTGTGCACCTTATCAAACATGATAAGACAATAACGATTCATCAACTTAAAATTCCATCATATATATCAACTATGCAACATGTATCAATGAAAACTCATTGATCCATCTTCATCAATGCATCATAGCAATGATCCATCTTTATCAATTGGTTTCCACTTGTACATATATCATTCTCATCAAGTGCATCATATCAATGATACATCTTTATCAATTGGTTTCCACTTGGACATATATCATTAGCATCAAGTGCATAATATCAATGATCCATATTTATCAATTGCTTTCCACTTGGACATATATCATTCTCATCAAGGGCATCATATCAATCAATTACTTGACATCAATCAATGACATCAATCAAACCAAACCATTTACATCAATGACATATGGTCCAACAATCTCCCAAATAATCAAACCATTGGCATCAATGACAACATGATCCAACAATCTCCCCCTTTGGCATTGATGGCAATACCAAGATTGATGTCAACTCAAATTACCAATTATTGATGTCAACATGTAGACAAGGCATGCTTCTTCTTCAATAGTCAATGTGACTATCTCTCCACATCAATATCTCCCCATCAATAGACATCAATCACAATAGTGTGATTATCTCCCCCCCTTTGACATTAATGGCAAAGTCCCATTCTCCTCTTGGGGTTGCCGCCCATTTCTTGTTGCTGCTATATAGTCTCTCCCCTTTTGAACAAGGTATATAAATCTGAAGTAATGCTGAAAATACATCGAACATACTCCCCCTGTGACCATCACTCCCCCTGAAATTATACTTCTATGCTCTTTCTTCAAATATAGGTCTCTTTCTAAGTATGCATTTGATAAATATCTCCTCCTAGAATCATTGGAGGAAGAATGACTCCCCCTAAGGGTATGTTTCCCCCTATCTTCTCTAGCAGATGACCAATATGCTTCCATATGATGATTCTTGGACTTGTTCATGCATCAAACTTGTGCTATACCATACATCATGAAACAAAATATATGTCAACAATGAAATAGAGAATCATGAACAATATATTCACCAAGTGCATCATGTACCAAGATGTGTGCACTATGCACAACACCCATGTACATCAACCATGTACATCAAGAATGTGCCAAAATATATCATCCATGAAATGTATCCACCATATGCCAACATGTGCATCTACCAATATGCCAACATGTGCATCTACCAATATGCCAATCATGTGCATCCACAAATATGCCAACCATGTGCATCTACCAAAATGCCAAACAATGTATCATATCACTCATGATATGTCTCCATCATGAACTAAGTGCCACAATCATGTATCAAACAAATACCAATGTTGTGAAAATCAAGTGATACCATATATGAGTGTACCATTATGCACCAATACCACACAATTATGAGACCCATACATGTATTCCAAGTCCTCCATAACATGTTCCAATCATCCAACCATATGTCACAACATGTAGCCCAATCCATATGCAAAATGCATGCACCCTGATATCAACATATGCTTCCAATAATACATCATAAGATATACAAGCCATGCACACCACCATCATCACAAAATGATTAATCCCAACAGATCAACATCAATCCATACTCATGGGTTAGTTCCATGCACCCAAGATTTATTCTATATTATACCATTGTGTGATCTCACCATGAAAACCTGCAGCAAATAGTGTCAGAACCTGTAATAAACAATGTCAGACTCTTTAATATAGAGTTATACCATCACATCAAACTCGAAGCCATGTGCATTGTTTTTTTATCAAGGCTTTTCAATAGACACGCAGTGTGTTGCACAACTGAGCGCGTGTGTACGTGACCTATTCAAGGTCAGCACGTGTGTACACGCAACTTTCACCATTGTTACATGCATGTGTCTTAGTAGATAACACATTTGAACTTCCCTTCAATCTTTCATTCTGATCTGGCTGCTCTACGTTCTTCACCCACTTCTGTAGATGACCCTTCTCTTCAGAACTTGATCCTTGAGTATCCATGTTTTCAAATATGTCTCCCTTTCTTACTTCATTCCTTCTTCTAGCCATGCTATGTGAAGTCCTCATCATGGACTTTCTTCTTGTGTTCCAGCACTCCTGGGATTTGTGGCCAAATCCACTATAGATGTAGCATCTCATAGAGTTATACTGAATAGAAATATGTCCTATTTGATCACATCTCCAAAACCTTGTGGTGTTATAGAATATTCCATTATATCTTATTTCATAAGATCTACATTCAAAATATTTGTGACCATATCCATTACATGAATAACAATGCCCATGAAAAATACTTTCATACCTTTTCTTTGGTGTCCCAAAAATGGCTTCTTGCTTTGTACTTTTGAAACTTACTTTTCCTTGTGTAGATGGTTTTTTTGCAACATTATCTTCTTTCTTTGATGGACTTACCTCATGCTTCTTTTAGGTGCTTGCTCCAGCATGTGTATCTTCTCCTTCGTATCCAAGCCCTGATTTATCACATGATGGTTTTTTGACTTTTCAAGATCTCATCCAAGATTCGTGAGCTATTCAAGAATTTGTTGGACTTATCTACCTTCATTCTAAGGTCAACAATTTCATCTTATAACTTACAACATGACTCTTCCTTTTCATTTATTTGATTCTTTAATAGTTCCTCTATTCTTTTAGCTTCTTCAATTTGGGTCTTGATATGGACAATAGTTTCAAAACTTTTACTAATCTCATCATCTATATTATTGTCTTCTTTTCCATTCTTTAGTCTTGTGATCTCTTCTTCCTTTTATTCTAATTTAGAACTCTCTTCTTGTTATTTTAGCATTCCCTTTAACTTCAAGATGTGCCTTTGACTCCTCCTAAGAAACTTCGTAGTGTTTCTAAAAGATAGTTATAGTGAGTATAAAAATGATCACTCCTATACATTTATAAACCCTCTTCAATTTCCTTTTGAAGTTTTAATAGATTTCCTTCTATTCTTTTCATGGGATAAATACTATCAAACTTTACACAAACTGTTTCTACATCTTCTTCTTCGCTTGTAGAGAAAAATTCATCATCATCATTGCAATCATGATCTTCATTACCTTCATTTGAAATATCTTCATGATATTCCTTTTTGCCAACATCAACACATACTTCTTTTCCTTTATTTGATAATTCTTCAAGATCTTCCTTTGTTCTATCATCACTTGATTATTTATCTTCACTTGAAATGTTTTCAAAATCACATTTAGAAATAATGGATTCAAGAGATTTTGATGATTCTTTACCTTTTATGGTCCTGATGGAGTGGTCTTCAATTTCTTCTTTTTCCTTGCTTTGACATGTCTCCTCTAGATTTAGCCATAGATCCTTGGAGGAAGTGCATTGTCCCATTCTCTCTTTGATAAGGCTTGAGAGTCCACAAAGAATTTTCTTGAGAGCCAATGCATAATTCTTTTTTCCTTCCCTTTGAGCTACAAACTTTGACTTGTTCTTCAAGGGAACATATCCATCGATGGTTGCCTTCCAAATAGTTTCTCCCATTGTCCTCAAATACACTCTCATCTCTATTGTCCAAGTAGAATAGTTTTCCTCATCAAGGATTGGAACTTCATCATCCATTTGTGTGTCTATGAATCTCCCCCAAGCTTTTTAAGGATTGTAGTGAAGGCCCACTCTGAAACCAATTGCTGGACACACCAACCACACTTAGAGAGGGGGTGAATGAGTTTGTGGCTCTTTTTCCCAAAACTTCCCTCTTTCACAAAAACTCATCAATTAGCATTCAACATTTATTCATTACCCATTGTTTTCATTTATAACCAGTTAGATGTAGGCACATATCAACAACATATATCAACAATATATCATCAACAAGTCATCATCACAATGGACACAAGAAACACAAGATGTATGTGCCATTTTCTTTTTATTACGAACAACAATCCTTCGGTTTTATCAGCAAGAACTGAATAGAGTACAAATCTACAAGAGGACCAGCTCTATATGCAAGACTCAGCTTACATTCTCAGCACCAACTGAGATGAGGCAACAATCCTGAACAATTATCAATCTGTCAATAGGTATGTGACCTGTCAGTAGTGCAGCCTGCATGTGTATGCTCTCTGGCTAACTACAGCCCACGTGTGAACGCAGCCAGTGTATAATGTGACAAGTGTATGCTCTTGAGCAACTAGGGTTTTTCTTTGCTTCACATACTCAGATCCCCTGCAACTTGCAGTCACTTTCTCTTATGTCTTCCACTGTCCAAACTGACCCACAACCAGTCACAACAGATCCAATCTCTCCAATAGCTTGCTCATGCTCCACAATAAACAAATATGAATGTTATCTCAATCTTGTATAAATAACTATTATACCATAGCAATCATATCACTATTGAATCACAAGAGTGTTGCTCACTCCATCAACCAAATTAACTAAATTGAGCCACATCATAGAATCCATACCAAGAATGCCCTAAGCATTCACAACATATCAAACAATAGCATCTATCAAGACAATAATGTAATCATACCAGTGTCTTAGTGATAGATCTGAGGCCATAGAATGCAGATCTGGAACCTGCCTCATCATCCAAGAGCTTGGCACCATCTCAAACATAAATCTCCATGAGGTTATTTATTCCATGCTCCCTATACATCGTTAACCTGCATGTACACTCACCCTATACACAGTCAGTCTGCATGTACACGCACCCTATACATAGACAACCCGTGTGGGCATCAGAAAATACAGTTTTGTGTGAATCTGAGACTTTTGCCATCAAGATCTCCGACATTGCCGAAACTTTGATGCATCCACGAGATCCTCTTCTTTCTCTCTTCCTAAGAATAGATCTTCAATCATGCTCAAGAGATCCATACCAATAATATTCTCTCACAAGAAGCTCTCCATCAATACTCCAAAAGATATTCACAAGAAGCTCTCCATTGATCCACAAGGATTCTCACCAAAAATGTACATTTTACAAGAGATGCTAGCTTCTTATTTATCCTTTCATCTTCTGGGTCAGTTAACCCATTTTTAGGTTACTTAACCCATTTCTAGGTCACTTAACCTATTTTCCTTATTTTAGGGTTAACCACTTTCCATGAATAGAAAGTTTTCCAATAAGTTATCATTTAAATACTCCTTCTTGATTTTGTCACTTTACTTTATCATTTAAATAATCCAACTTGATTTTGTCACTTTAATTTATCATTTAAGTAATGATTTCTTCTTTTCAAGCACTTTGACCTTTTGGGGCTTCAATCCATCATATGGGGGGGTCCTTCAACTTCGTAGATCCATAACTCTCAAACCGCGAGGAGTTATGTGAAATTCCACATACCACCAGAAATGGAATGTCAAGAACTATCCATCTAGGATAGTTTCACTAACAACTTCATTGATGTTCATCTCATTAGTCCACCTGCAAGCATGGGTACTCCAACCGTTCTTCTAGGATAACCCAATCCGTAAAGCATCTTCCCATGAGGGATTTCACCATAAGGGGACCACTTTGGAGTTCATCTATTTGTGCACCTTATCAAACATGATAAGACAATAACGATTCATCAACTCACATCTGCATCATATATATAAACTATGCAACATGAATCAATGACAACTCATTGATCCATCTTCATCAATGCATCATAGCAATGATCCATCTTTATCAATTGGTTTCCACTTGAACATATATAATTCTCATCAAGTGCATCATATCAATGATCCATCTTTATCAATTGGTTTCCCCTTGGACATATATCATTCTCATCAAGTGCATCATATCAATGATCCATCTTTATCAATTGATTTTCACTTGGACATATATCATTCTCATCAAGGGTATCATATCAAATAATTACTTGACATCAATCAATGACATCAATCAAACCAAACCATTTACATCAATGACATATGATCCAACAATCTCCCAAATAATCAAACCATTGGCATCAATGACAACATGATCCAACAATCTCCCCCTTTGGCATTGATGGAAATACCAACATTGATGTCAACTCCAATTACCAATTATTGATGTCAACATGTAGACAAGGCTTGCTTCTTCATCAATAGTCAATGTGACTATCTCTCCACATCAATCTCTCCCCATGAATAGACATCAATCACATCAGTGTGATTATATCTCCCCCTTTGACATCAATAGCAAAGGGCCATTCTCCTCTTGGGACTACACCCCCTGTCTTCTTTCCACTATATAATCTCTCTCCTTTTGAACAAGGGATATCAATATTATGTAATGTTGATAATACATCGAATATACTCCCCCTGTGACCATCGCTCCCCCTGGAATTATGCTTCTGTGCTCTTTCTTCAAATATAGGTCTCTTTTCTAAGTATGTATTTGATAAATATCTCCTCCTAGAATCATGGG
>JZKD02S1674324.1:439719-469411 GCA_000966675.3 Picea glauca | reverse complement strand
CTTGTGTTTGCACAAACTACAAGGGCGTGTGGTCAGTGTGAATAACCGTCTCTTTGACTAAGATGTAATGCTTCCATTGTTGGCAAGCCTGGACAATAGAGTACATTTCCTTTTCATAGGTGGGGTACTTTCGAACTGTATCTGAAAGTGTCTCACTGTGATATGCCACTGGATGGCCATGCTGAGTGAGGATTGCACCAACAGCATAATCTAAATCATCTGTCTCAATTTCAAAAGGTTGTTGCAGATTCGGGAGAGTAAGGACGGGCACTGAACATAAGCATTGCTTAAGTTCCTCAAATGCTTGTTGCTGAGTAGGGGACCAAAAGAATTTATATTTAGACCCACCTTTGGTCATGTTGCTAAGGGCCCAAGCAATGTTAGAGAACCCCAACATGAAACTGCGATAAAAGTTGGCCAACCCTAGGAAGCTACGGAGCTCTGTAATGGTCCTTGGGGTTGGCCAGTCGCGAATGACTTGGATCTTGGCCGGATCCACATGCACACCTTGTTCATTCACAATGTATCCCAAATACTGAATTTCCTTCATCCCGAATGAGCATTTTTCAAGATTGGCATATAACTTGTGCTGTCGTAGGGTGAGAAGGACTTCCTCAATATGTTGTAAGTGGTCTTCCCATGTTCTGTTGAAGATGAGGATATCATCGAGATAGATGACCACAAAAGAATTGGTGAATGGCTGCAATATATCATCCATCATCCTCATGTAGGTTGTCAGAGCATTAGTTAAGCCGAAAGGCATGACCAACCACTCGAAAAGGCCTTCCCGAGACTTGAAGGTAGTCTTCCAGATATCAATCCCCTCAATTGGGACCTGGTGATAACCAAACTTCAGATCAATCTTGATGAAATACTTGGTGCCCTTTAGTTTATCAAGGAGATCATCGATCCGGGGGATAGGATATTGATTCCAGACTGTGATTTTGTTTAAATCTCTGTAATCAATACAGAGTCACCAAGTCCCATCCTTTTTCTGTACTAGCACAATCGGGCTCCCGCAAGGTGAGGAGCTTGGTCGAATATGCCCCTTTTGGAGTAATTCCTCGATCTGGAGCTTGATATCTTCATTTTCCATGAGGGAACGTCTGTAAACTGGCCCGTTTGACACAGGTGCCCCAGGTATCAAGTCAATGGAATGCTTGACCTGACAATGGAGCGGCACTCCGACAGGGAAAGTGAAGATGTCCTGGTATGATTCCATGATCTTGTCTACTTTTCTGTGTTGTGCAAAGTGACCCTATGTAGAGGTGGTAGATGTGGCCGCGGTATTTCATTTCCTTTCTGGACGAATCATCAGGAGGATGAATTTACCAGTCTAGGAAATCACCTTCTTGCACTACTTAGTTGTGATGAGAGAGACTGCGGTAGTGGGAACTACCTCTGGTATCCGGTAGTGTTGTTTTCTCAAAGTAACAATGACACTATGAGGCATGGATTCATACACAGCATGGCGTTTCCACATATATGGTTGTCCTAAAAGAACATCAGAAACTTCAAGTGGAGCAACATCACACATTACCTCATCTTTGAAGGGTTTGATGTCGTACGGTAGGCGACACTGCTGGCTAACGCGAATGTCTCACCCTGGAGTGAGCCACCCAATGTTGTATGCTTGTGGATGCAGCAATGTTGGCAGGTTCAGCCGCTTGACGACCTCTACTGAAATCAGGTTCTTCTGGCTTCCACTGTCAACAATGAAATGTAATGGCTTCCCTTGTACCCACATTTGCGAGTGGAAGAGGCGCTCCCCTTCTTCTGTCTCCTCTAGATCGTCAAGATGGATCTTTGTGGTGGAAATGGTGACGTTGGGTTCTACTTCAATGATATTCCTTCCATGATCTGTCTCTGATTCTGATTCAGATCCTGATTCTGACTCGGGCGCTTTCATCTCGATAAGAAGTGATTGTTTCGCACAACACTCATCAGTGTTGTGCATGGGACTCTTATGGAGCTCACACCATTTTCCAGTGTCTTTCTTTGTCTTCCAGTTACCCTTCTTCGCCTGTGGCTTAGGCTAGTTGTCCGAGGCTTGGATATATTTTCTATGTACTTTGTTCTGCGAACTAGGGTTTCCATTACCCTGCTTCTAGTTTATCGAACCGAACTCCCGCTTGTTCTTTTGCTTAAATTTTTGCTCGATTTTCATAGCATACCAGTAGGCGGCACCCAATGACAAGATGTCCAGGAATTCCATCTCGATACGGATGTATCGATGCAGGTCGCTGCAATATTTCAGAACCAGGTGCCACTCGAAGTCTTTGATGCTGAGCTTCGTGCGCAGGGTATGGAAGTTGTTCGTGTACTCTGTCACTGCTTGGTCCCTTTCTTGTCGCAGAGTTGCCCATTTTGTGTACTAGTCATCATAGTTCCCCACAGGGAAGTATTGCTCCTTGAGGGCATCAATGAAGGATGCCCATGTGGGTTATGTCTGAAACAACGTGGGTTCATTACCCTCTTTTTCCTCTTTCTGTTCGCAAAGGGTTTCCCACCAATCCTTGACATGGGGGACCGCCTTAAGAAGTGAAAATGTAATCTTTTCTCTGTTGGAAAAGTTATGGACTGAGAAGTAACCCTCGAGCTGATTCAACCATTTTTCCAGAGCATCTGCATCTATTTGACCTTCAAATAAGGGAATATCAAAATTAACTTGTACCTTGAAAGGGGTCAGTCCTCTAAACTGATTGTTGGTCAAGGTTCCTTCTGTGGCGGTCGACAACCGTCAAATAATTTGTGCAAAATTGTCCATCATCTCATTTCACTATCGTGCGAGAGCCTCCTTGAGCAACATCTTGATAGGATCTCCTGCTCCGTCATCTCGTTTTTCCTCTGCCATGGGCGGTTGTTTGCACCGAAGAGGGGTTTCTCTCTCGAGATGAACTAATTCGAGAGCCAACTCCTTATATCCTGACCTCATCGGTGACATACACAAAAAAATGACAAAAGAGCAGTCTGCTCTAATACCACTGATCCGGATTTATGCAGGAACGAAAGGTAAGAAGAAAATAACAGAGTATGCAGAATAGTATTGCAGAGAACATAGTGATAAAGTAAACACACACTTCTACTAATTAATGAAATAGAGAAACTGTAAAACTGTTGAACAATACATAGCTATAATGGTGGTAGCATATCCCTGATAAGAGATGTGGTGGTTACGCTCATCCGTGACCAAGATACTTACAAAAAGAGGCCGAAGGGCCTTATTTATCAAAAGCAGGAAGGTAGAAACCAAAAACCTAACCCTAGAAGATGAAACGACAAAAGTCAAGTGGGCCATGTTTGGGTAAGTTAGTGCATCAACTTCTCGGAGTCATAACTATTGCATACGATATTTGTTTGGGGCACATGATAGCTTGTTGGAAAGATCTATCCAAGGCCTACAATGATTGAGACAAAATAGCATCGTAGATGCTATTTTGTGAGAGAAACATACCCAAAAAAACATCGTTTAGGGCCTCAAAATGGCCCTGGAAATTCAGGACCCGAAAAAAAAATTGCTAAAAATAGTAAACTACCAGAAATGCCAGAAAACTGTTTTGAGCCAGATGGAAAGGTGTGCAACCACCAATACCCATCTGGATCATTAATGCACATACGTGGGTCTTATTCATTGGGTTCGTCGCGCATGTTTATTGTGCACCCCAACTTGATTTTATCTTTTAGGTTATTTGATTGTGGTGGGCCCTATAGGGTCACACTAGGGCCCCATACTTGTTCCTTCAATCAACTGTCTCCCCAAGGTATCAACATCAATCCCTTCTAGTTCTTGCAGTATCCATTGATGAAGGAGATCATTAACGCATGTATGTATCTTGTTGGATAGTTGGTTGTCACTGGTGTCAACCCTTGTAGATTGATGTCAACCCTTGGATAAGTCTAGAAGCCCTACATACGTGGTTGAGATTGATGGTGAGTTAATTTTCATTGACGGAGTGGTTGATTTCATCATATGTGTTGAGTGCATTTGATGTTATGGTGCATGCTTGAGGCAAGTCTTTGGTATATTGTTGAGACATTGGCACATACTTGAGACATTTTAGGTGCATGTTTGAGGAATATAATTGGTATATGATCTTTTTTTTTGGGTACTTTGTTGAGACACTTCATTGATGATATCTTATGGTACATGGTGTATGCCATGAGTGATATGGTATATGGTTGAGGCACATGGTTTGAGGAACATCTTGGATATTGGGAACATTATTTAAGATACATTTTTGGTACATGTATGAGGCATGCCTTGGTGACATTGATGCTTGGTGAAATACATAGTTGATTCATGATATGGTGTTGGCACATGGTATGGCGCAGGTTTTGGTTGATGCATGATTTGGTACAAGTTTGGTGCATGGTATGGTACAAGTTTTGGTACATGATTGATGCGTGATTTGATACAGGTTTGGTACATGATTTAATACAAGTTTGGTACATGTTGTGTTACATAATTGATGCTTGGTATGGTACAAGTTGATGGTTTAGTACATTCTTTAATAGATGGTTGAGACACATATCTTATGATGGTATGTAGGGAATCTTGGTACATGCTTGATAGAGGCATGTGTTGGTGATGTTGGACATCTAGTTGAGAGGTGTCCTTGGTATATGGTCCATGTGAGAGAATTTGGTTGAGTATCGGTGACAGTGATAGGTTGGATACAATGATAGGTTGACATGTTATAGGTTGATGTGATAGTGGCAGTGACAGCGGTAGAGACAATGGCAGTGATTGTGGTAGGTACAGTTGGTCTACACTTATATTTCAAGGTGGCGGGATGGGGCAAGGAAAGGGGGTTGTAGCCTCCTTTCGGTTGGAGCCAGAGAATTAGGGAGTTGGAGATTCCTTCAAGTTGTATCTTGAGAATCAAGGGGTTGTATCCTCCTTGTTAGAGCCAAATAATTCAGGGAGTTCTAGCTTCCTTCAGGTTGGAGCTTACGAATCAGGGGGTTGTAGCCTCCTTTTGGTTGGAGTGAGAGAATTCAGGGAGTTGTATATTCCTTCACATTGGATATTGTAAATAGGGGGTCATCGCCTCCTTCCACTTGCAACTAGAGAATTGGGAAGTTGGTGCTTAAAATAAATGTATTCTTTGATATATAAGAGACAATTCCATGGTTTTCTCCCATTTGGGTTTCCACGTAAATTCTGGTGTACTATGTACTTGATGTGATGTTTCTTATGTTTATATGATCATGATATACTAATGATATATTGATGATATATTGTTGATTAAGTTGAAGTTTATATACTGTGATTAAAAGTGGTAAAAGTGTTCATACTGATTCACCCCCCCTCTCAGTATTCCAACAATTGGTATCAGAGAAGGTTCCTTCAGGAAACAGTTTAACCACTAGAAAGTAGATCATGGAGAGAAACGATATGTATAAAAATGGAATACCACAGTTTGATGGACAAAACTATGCATCATGGAGCAGAAGGATGAAAACATATGTAGAAGCACAAGGATTTAATGTTTGGCAGTCAGTAGTAGATGGATATAAATAGTCTGCCACTCCTCCAATAGATAACAATTGAAAGAAACTCATTCAAAAAAATTCTAGAGCCAAAAATGTTATCATGAATGGTCTAGTTGATTTAGTATATGTCAAAGATATGCATTGCAATTCTGCAAAGGAAATTTGGGAAAAACTTTAGAATGTTTATGAAGGAGATGCCAAAGTCAAGGAAGAAAATCTTCAGACTTACAGAGGTTAGTTGCAACAATTGAAAATGAAGGAAAATGAATACATTGTATCTTACTTCTTACGATTTGATGAAATCGTGAACACGATTAAAGGATTGGGAGAAGACGTTGATGAATCTATAATTGTTCAAAATGTACTGAGATCTCTTTCAATGAGATTTGATCCTAATATTTCAACACTAGAACATGGATGAGCTACATGGAATATTTACATCTTATGAAATGAGAACAAATCAAGAAAATCCATCCAAGACAGAAGCAACCTTCAAAGCATCCAAGAAGACAAGAAGAAGAAAAGGACCGAGTCATCCAAATTGCGGTTGTAGCAATGATTCAGATGAGGATGAAGAAATAGCGTACTTATTAAGGAATTTTAAAAGAGGAACTGACAAGTACAAATGTATTCTTCCCTTAAAATGTTTCACTTGTGGTAGAATTGGTCATTTTTATAATAAATGTCCTTATGCTAAGAAGTTAGAAATTGATGAAGAAGAAGTTCCCAAGAAAGAATGGAAATATAAAAAGGGAAACAAGAGAAGAGATAGTAGGAAAGTCTTCAATAAAAATATATACTCAAGAGAAGATAGTTCCTCATCTGAAGAAGATGATGAAAGCGACGATGATTCAAAAATGGTACTATTTATAGCTAGAGAAAATAAAAAAAGAACCTTCGATGGTTCCAAAGAAAAAGGCAAAGTTAATCTTAGAACAAAATTAATTAGTGCCTTATAAGAACTAAGGAAATAAAGAAATAAAAACAAGTCACTCAAGGAAGAACTAAAAATAAAAGGAGTCCTTAATTTCAACTCAGAGGAAGTCAAGAACATAATCAAAAAGTTGAAAGTCTAGGTAGAAGAATATAGAATGATTGAAGAAATACTCAGAAGTTAGAAAGAAGAAAAGGAGAAGATGATTGAAAGGTTGGAAGCAGAAGTAGTCACTCTAAGAAAATATCTTTCTAAGAAGGACATGTAGTAGAATAACACCAAAACATTGTATAATATCATCAAAAATCAAAGGCCATACTATGAAAGGTCCAAACTAGGATACAACCAGATGCAGATTGAGAAAGGTTCAAGCTCCACGATGAAAGAAACACAACAAAAGAGTTATGCATAAGTTCTCAAAGGAAGGAATCATGGTCAACAAGAATAAAAAAGGAATGAATACATAAGACCCTCTACATTCAGGAAACAAACAAATGTCAATAATGATCAACCAAGACATGAAACTAGAAGGACTACACCACAAACAAGATCATTCACTCCCAGGTATGTAAATTTATATTATGGTCATTGTTTTAATTGTACTAACTTTGGACATAAAGTTATAGATTCCATGGCTTATGAAAGAAATGTTCAAGCAAGGAATGCTTACATGGCTCCACATAATATTGAATGTTACAAGTGTCACAACTATGGAAACATAGCTCGAAATTGTAGAAGCATGATAGAGCCTCCCATGAAGGAAAACATAGATGTCAGATATAGGAAAGTTTGGAAAAGAAATGAAAAAAAATAAGAGAAGGTGAATGAAGACCAGGTCCCAGAGATCGTATTCACAAGATTTACAACATCACAATATCATAATGAATTTGTAGGCCAAGAGAAATATGACATAATCCAGGAAGAGGATGAAATCAGAATTCAAGAAGAAAATGTCAGAATTCAGAAAGAGGATGAAAAGGAAGATGATGAATCCATATACAAAGAGGAAAATTACTCCACATCATAGAAGGTGTTTTTCTGAGCCATTTGGCTTGGATACTCCCAATAAATATGAATATTGAATAGGGGGATTCAGTGCAATAGCTACTACATATCAGAGAACCATCCTTTGAACAGTTTAGAGTATTTGTAGAGACATATTTAGAAAATTCAGATAGTAGAAGTACAGAATGAGAGATGAGTCAACATTGTGGACATATCAGTAGCAAAATTATGAAAAACTTATGACATATGGACATAGATGGATACTTAGTAGGTACAAAAAATATGCATAGTGTTTATGAATAGTTTGAGACATATGGACATAGATGGATACTTAGTAGGTACAAAAAACTTCAGTTAGAGAAGATGCATAGCAATGTATTTCAATTAGAATTAGTGGAATCGATTGGAATCAGTTGGTCATAGAAAGGAAAGAAGGGAAAGGCATGACATAATAGGGAAAAATAAACCTCCAGCAGAAGCTATATCATCAGAGGGACATTGTTGAACAATATGGTCATGACAGATCATTTTAAATCAAGTAATGAATTATTTATATATATATATCAGAGCATTACAAGAGGAAGCACTAATGGACACTTAGAAAGAACTAGAAGAGAGGAAAGAAAATTATACAGGAATCCCTACATTGATAAACAAGATATCCTACAAACATGTAAAGGGAAGAGAAATATTAAGAGAAAGAGATCATGAAATAAAGGTTAGTACCATACAGACAAGGGGAGTTATCCTTTTTCCCATGGTGGAAAAAGAGAAGATAAATAAAAAAGGGATGAAAAAAAAAGAGAAAGAACAGATGCATGAATGTAAGGGGAGCAACCCCAAGGAGAGAGACCCTTTTCCATTTATTTCAAAGGAGGAGAGTGAGAAACATTGATGAGGAACAATGGTCACATGGGGAGCATCAGTGTCTCCATGAGTGTTTCCATCAATGCCAAAGGGGTAGATTGTTGGACAGTCGGTTTGGATAGTTGGTTGTCATTGATATCAACCCTTGGAGAAGTCCGAAAGCCCTATATATGTGGTTGATATTGATGGTTAGTTAGTTTCATTGATGAAGTGGTTGATGTCATCATATGTGTTGGGTTCATTTGATGTTATGGTGCATGCTTGAGGCAAGTCCCTGGTATATTGTTGAGGCATTGGCACATGCTTGAGTCACATATTAGGTGCATGATTGAGGAATACACTTGGTATATGATCTTGTTTGTTTGGTACTTTGTTGAGGAACTTCATTGATGATACCTTATGGTACATGGTGTATGGCACGATTGAGAGATTTCATGAGTGATATGGTATATGGTTGAGGCACATGGTTTGAGGAACATATTGGATATTGAGAACATTGTTTGAGATACATTTTTGGTACATGTATGAGGCATTCCTTGGTGAAATTAATGCATGGTGAAATACATATTTGATGAATGATATGGTGTTGGCACATGCTATGGAATAGGTTTTGGTTGATGCATGATTTGGTACAAGTTTGGTGCATGGTATGGTACAAGTTTTGGTACATGATTGATGCATGATTTGGTGCAGGTTTGGTACATGATTTGGTACAGGCTTGGTACATGATTTGGTATAGGTTTGGTACATCTTGTGGTACAGTTCATGGTACACAATTGATTCTTGGTATGGTATAGGTTGATCGTTTAGTACATGCTTTGGTACATGGTTGAGACACATATCTTGTGATGGTACGTTGGTGATCTTGGTACATGCTTGATAAAGGCATGTGTCGATGATGTTGGACATCTAGTTGAGAGGTGTCCTTGGTATATGATCCATCTGAGAGGATCTGGTTGTGTATCAATGATAGTGGCAGGTTGAAAGGTTATAGGTTGATGTGACAGTGGCAGTGATAGTGGCAGTGATTGTGGTAGTGACAATTGGTTTACACTTATATTTTAGGGCGGCAGGACAGGGCAAGGAAAGGTGGTTGTATCCTCCTTCCAATTGGAGTTGGATAATCAGGGAATTGGAGCTTCCTTCAGGTTGGATCCTGAGAATTAGGGTGTTGTATCCTCCTTATGGTTAGAGATAGAGAATTTAGGGAGTTTTATATTTCTTCAGTTTAGAACCTGAGAATCAGGGGGTTGTCACCTTCTTCTGGTTGGAGCCAAATAATTTAGGGAGTTGTAGTTTCCTTCAGGTTGGAGCCTGTAAATAGGGGTTTGTAGCCTCCTTTTAGTTGCAGCTGGAGAATTGGGAAGTTGGTTCTTCCAATGAATGTAATTCTTTGATATATAAGAAATCTTTTTGTGGTTTTCTCTCGTTTGGGTTTCCACGTAAATTTTGGTGTATTGTGTACTTGATGTGATGTTTCTTATGTTTATATTCTAATGATATATTGATGATATAATGATGATATAATATTTATTATGTTGAAGTTTATATATTGCGGTTACAAGTGGTAAAAGTGATTGTACTGATTCACCCCCCGCTCTTAGTATTCCAACATATCTCATCCTCTTGCTCCATGGGGTTGGAGGAAAACGATGGAATTTTTATGAATGATTCTTCGGGGTTTATGAAATTGGAAGTTATTTCTAGAGTAGGTGCAGGAAGTTTCCATGTTAGTTCCACAAAAACCTTTGGGATTTTTTTGTATAGGGGGTGGGTGTGTGCGAGCACAGTGGAGCTGTAAATATTTATGGCACTCCTCACATCGTTTCTTGGCTAACCATCCTCTCTTTGAAAGATATGTGATGTGAGGTACATTTTCCCTCATTTTGAATCATTCATAAATATCTTCTTCCAAAGTTACCCGTTCTCAGTAAGGTTGGCAGTGTGTAGCCCACTAGCACGCAGGAACTCTAATGAGTATTGTATCAAATGTGTGAGTCTTTCAATGCTCGATAGTGCACTGTATCCATGAAATTAAAGTTTCCATTGGTTTCTATCCATCTTACTAATATGAATAAAATTCTTCCTCACGCTCCTTTGTAGAGATTTGCACACATCTCCTTGTTGATACTTCATATAAATTGTTCTCCCACCTCTTCATGGGATCCTCAAAATCCATGTCGTAAGACTGGACACTTCTAGAGCTTAACTCTCTATTTGTAGTGGGGTTGATGTAATCCTCTCGGCACCCCTATGTTATTACAGATATTTTCAATGATTGAGCTATGCACATCCTCATCCATGTGCTCATTAGACATTTCTCCCTCATATGTATCTAGTGGTGTGAACACGTGCAGGGTGTCTATTTCAAAGGACATTTTCCTCTTCTTTAATTTTAACACCTCATTATTGTCAAAGGCCTAGTCAATCTTGAGTAATTTGCGATATCGATAATATTCATCCATAATCTCAATGACCTCAAAGCCAGCCTTTGTTTTCACTCCTTCTATGCTGACTTCTGCTTGCTCCAGATGACCTATTGGGTAGATCTTGTATTGATTGGCCAATTGGAGCTGGATGTGTGACTAGATCAACTTAGGATTACCCATCACCTCCCAATATTTCTTCAGTAAAATATTTATGTTGGATACTAGATCCAACATGACTCCATCCATGGTGTAGCAACCAAGCTCTGTTGTCATATTGAATTCTCGACCAATGCTCTTTTTCTTAATGACCTAGCATACATCCCTTTCTAGCAGTGGAGTGGATGTGGTAGCCTCCACTCCTTGTTCTTTCATGGAAGTAGCTAAAATATGAGTTAACTTACTTGCAACCTATGGATATTTAAGCAATTCTAAACAACATTATAATAAATTATTTACTTGATCGTCGACGTCTGCCCTATGACTTAATTCACACAAGGATTATGTGCACATTGTGCATTGAAATTCCTCCTGGTGTTGTTCTACATATGATTTATTCTCAGTGCGTTGCAACTCAATTTATCTGTGAGCCTCCTCTATTGACTATTTTGTTATGCACTGGAATTCTTCATGCACACAAGCCTCATCCAATGATCTTTTCATCGTGCTCTACAATTCCTCATGTTCATGAGCTTCTTCCAGCGACCTTTGAGTCACACAGTGCACTTCTTCATGGATCTAAGCCTCTTCTAGCAACCTTTGTGATTCCCTCAACACTTCTTCTTGGATCTAATATTCTTCAAGTGACCTATAAGTCATGCATTGCAACTCCTCGTATGCTCATGCTTCTTTTAGTTCTGTCTTGGAATCATATAGAAATTTCTTCTACTGAGCAACATCAAACTTTGGAGAAGGCTGAGGTGCCTTCCTTATCTTTCTATCCTGATTTTGACCCGATCCTTTACCATGCTTGAAGTCTACTCCCATCTTCACTCCTCTATAGGTTACTACCTAGAGGTCAGTCTCCTCATTCTTCTTCTTGTTCTTGTATGGCTCGACATGCACCATGTTACGATTGGTCTTCTTCTCCTCCCACTTCTTTAGAAAGTCGGAAGAATCTTCGGTGAGATGCGTAGGACTATATAAATATGCACAAAACACATGTGGTTTGGTACAAAATCATGAGACATTACCAATCTCACCTTAATTAAAACATGTGGGGGGTCTACCTACCCCTCCTCCATATCCCTAGTCATGATCAGACCCATATCCACCTTAGGGATGTCCTTGGTATCTTCCTCTTTCCACACCATTGTGCTCACCACCTTTCTTCTCCTTGTGTACCTAAAATGCATCGAGGGTATTGTCTTGCATTAACTAGAGGGAGCGGTAGTTGTTGACATCATTTCCAATATATTTACATAGCTCATAAAATGGAGTGTGATTCATCATCTAGTACTTCTCCAAGGTTGGAAAACGGGGTAACACATGGCTCCATTGCTTGAATATTTTACACCATGTCATATGCCCTGATGGAAATGGACTTAGCAGGCCTATTGCCACATAATTTGGAGGAATAGGGCCCTTGTCTCACTGATGCTCCTCATTGAGACATGTGGTACACCATACATCCTCATTCAAGACTTTAGTCTTCGCCATATTTTGTAGTTGCATCATTAGGTTGGCCAATTGTGACTGAACCTGTGCCAACCCGACCGATGTCTCTGTAGCTCCAAGTGTAGCTTCCAAGAAAATCACAATTTCGACTTCCTCTACTTGAGAATTCACCTTTTGTAGGGTGAGTGGGACTCAGATACGAGGGAGTTACCCCACAATAAACCATTCTTGGTGTTTCATGTCCTGGATTTGGAATTTCAATCTATCCAACAAGATTTTAAACCATCTGTCATAGTCCTAGACAATTTCTCCTTCCTTTTGTTTGATTTCCTTTATATTTGTAATGCATTGGGATTATTACTTATTCTTCTGAAAATCCTTAAGTATATCTTACTTAATATTGGTGAAGTACCTTGCCTATCCTACTGGCGTAGTGGCATTATATTTCATATACCATGTCAAGGCTCTATTCCTGAATTTGCTTTTTAGTTGCGCAATTTTGGTTTCTTTGTCTATAATTATCTTTACAGAAAAAATTTCTTCATAGGTAAACTAGTGTTGCTATGCTTCATCCTTACCCATTCTGTGAAATATAGATAGTCTCATTGTACTCTATTGGTTCATTGTCTTCAAACATGAGCTAGTTCCTATTTTTTGACTGCTAGGGGCTTGATCTTGCCACACCATGATTTCTTGGGGTAAAGTATTGTTCAATATTATTCTTCACTTATATCTTCGCTTCTCTCATTTTCTTCTCGTTCGTCTACTCTAATATCTTCATTTTCTATTGTGTTTCCTTCTTGATTAAAAATTCACAAGGTGAATGGTACAAAGGGGGGGTAAATCCATCTTCTTATGAAACTTCTTACGAGGTGACCTAGAGAGTTATTCACTTGTATCCACGCAAGACCATATACTATTATCAATTCATCTCCCCCGTCACTAGGGGAGCCTCCATATTCGTTTAATTTTGGTGTACTAACACTTTGCGCTCTACTCTCCTATCCTAACTATGCACCAAAATTGTGCGTTCTGCCTTCCGGGCCAACCTGCGCACTACAAATATGCGCTTTGTCTCTCGTTCTAATCTACATATTGTCACCCGGTGTGCAATATCCTTCTCCAAATAGAATAATGCTACTCTACATACCATCCTCTCTTCTTATTAGCACACCGTTGATCTGCGCTTCATATTCTTCCAAGGTTGCGACACTCCACAACAACTAAGGGGTACGGACATCATCACCAAGGTTTGTACTAGTATCAATAATGGACAACATCTCCTCTACACCATGGATCTTTACAATCCTATCCTTGTTTGTGCTACACTCTGGCACAAAAAACTCCCCCCCACTACCATGTGGTGCAGTTTCTTTTCTTTTCATCTTGGACTTGAACCCTCATCACATGCACCCGACTAATTATTTTCCACCTTTCTCTTCCGCTCTTCGCCTTATCTCAACTTTTCTTGCGTACCTATCATCTCTTTTTTTATCTCTACTCTTTTGGGTCCATTCCATACATCCCACCTCATTTCTTTCTTTCATCATTCCTGAAAAGACTTTTAGGTCCCAGCAATGGAACCATTTGTTGGGAATTTTGATCCACGCTTGCATGCATCTTTCTAAACACTAGGGAGTTTATACCGAAGGTTCATCAAGAGTTTTCCAACCAAAAAAATAGAGAATCGACATTTCAATCGTCGGCTAAGGCTGAGGAAGCTATCACCTAAGATGCAGAGGGGATCACATAGAGAATAAGGTCTTTTTACAGGGATGATGGCTAAACACATGAAAAATCATCAATATTGGCATCCATGAAACTCATATCTGACACACAATTAGGACTAAGAATAAAAAATATACACACACATATTCAAATCAAACATGAAAGACACGTAATGGATTAGAACTATCGCAACTTTATTACTGGAGCTATTCCATCACATCATAGATTTACATTGCGTAGGACAACTACATATGACCACCACAAAACTTTAAATCTTCTCAATATAAATCCTTAGAATTACAACATGTTGTACAAAGCGCCTTAGCTCAAAACGTAGACATACACATACACTGAAATATATTCAAGGAATTACAACATTACAAAAGGCTCAGAGCAAGTTCAATACCGAAGATTCAATGAATATCTTTCCTAAATATATAACTAGTCTTAGAAATGAACCAACTAGCCCCATTTTTGATATCAGTGCTTCTTTTTATATCTTTCTCTACTGGGGAGCGTTGTCTTCTTCTACTCTGCTCCACTTGTTTGTCTGACAAAACTGCCTTGCATGCTTATGGTGTTTCCTAGTGTTCAAAATAGACCTTTTTCATCAAGGAAATCTTAAAATCTTGGATAGATTGTATTATGGAAGTCCCATGTCCATGTATGTTGCTGGCAATTATCATTCGAGAATGTTTTTTAATAATTTCTTTCTTGATTCTAGTAGACATCTTCTTGATTTCCAGTGCAACTGACAAAATGTGGGTCATCACGTACTTGGTCGACTCTGACCTCGTCATGCTTAATCTAGGATGAAATGAGTGGCCACCCACCTATTCCACTGGCTCAAAATAGGGGTTTCAATCTTGGCATTTTTTCTACGGTTTTTTGGGTCCTGAAGTACAGGGTTATTTTGAGGCCCTAAATGACATTTTTTAGGCTCAAAAACAATTAACATGTAGGAAAAGGAAAATGTTAGGCCAAATGGAATATGTACTCCTCGTCTAAAAATTTTCGATGAGGTATAGAATTCCCCAAACATAGATTGTACGCAAAGGTTACACCCTCAAGAAGTTGACGTATCAACTACCCCCATCGGTGCCCACAAACCTTTTGGCGTTTAATCTTCTAGGGTTAGGGTTTTGGATTTTGTTTATGTTCAAAAGGAATTTGGAGCCTCATTTTAAACATCATCTTCTTGTGAATGAGCATAGCCATAAAATCTCTTCTTAGAGATAAGCTACCACCATTCTAGCGAGTTCATTCACTCTGTAATTTTACAGTTTTTGTACATTTCTTTCATTAATAAAAATTGTGAATTACTCTATCTCTATGTTTCTAGAAATTTATCTATGTATTTACTTATTATATTTCCATCTTCATTTCATTCTCAAAATAATCTGGATCAATGGTATCAGAGTAATTTATTCGTCGTTTCTTAGTGCATGTCCACGACAAGGTAAAGGTATAGAGTTGGGTATTGAGCTAGTTTCTCTTGAGGGGAATCGGTCTCTCCATCCCAAGTGACCTCACATGGAGGAAGAAAAGAGAGATGAGGGAGAAGAAGATCCCATAAATCTGTTTCTCACGAAATCCCTCGCGCAATAGAGGAACGATATGTTGGAGAATTTGTCCCAAATCCTTCAACAATTGATGACAATAGCAGGTGTGTCTTCGTCAATCAATCACTTTGGAGATGTTTCCCCATTCAAGGTACAAGTTAATTTTGATATTTCCATATTTGAAGGTCAGATCAATGCTTATGCTTTGAAAAAGTGGTTAAATCTGCTGGAAGGTTATTTTTCTATCCACAATTTTACAATAGAGAAAGAATCACATTTACGCTCCTTAAGGCTCTCCCCCATGTCAAACATTGGTGGGAAAATTACTGGGAGAAGAATTCCATAGAGGAGTCTGGAATATTTGGGGCTGATCACAGTTGGTATTTTTTTATGGATGCAATCAAAGAGAAATATTACCTTGTGGAAAACTATGATTACCGGTACATGAGATGGACCATGTTGCATCAAGAAATGGGACATGTAGTGTCGTAGTTCAAAAATAATTTCCATACCTTGTGCACCAAGATAGGTATCTAAGTCTATGAGTGACATCTAGTTCTAAAATACCATAGGGCTCTACACAGGTACATCTAAACCAAAAAGGATTTTTTGGACAACATATCACTGGGAGCTACTTATCGGTATGTTGTCAAAATTGAGCATAAATTTAAGCAACATAACAAGTGGAAATTTGGGTTTGCAAATCCACAACAACCAAGTATGGTAAAGGAAAGCCTAATTCACATAATAACCAACCTCAATACAACCAGTCCAAGACATAAGAAAATAATAACAATGGGAAAACGAAGAAGGACACTAGGAGGTGGTGCAACTTCCACAAAATCCCTTGGCACAACACCGATGAATGTCGCTCAAAACAATCATTGGTAGCTGAGCTCAAAGAAACAAAGCCGAGCCTCAAATCAGACTTTGATTCAGAGAATAATAAAAGGAGACAGATAATTCATGTAGAACCCAGTAATACTACTGCGACCACAACAATCCAACTAGAAGAACCAGAGGATCTTGAGGAGGGGGAGTGCCTCTTCCATTCATAGATGTGGGTGAAGCGGACCCTACTTCATTTATTGTTGATAGAGGAAGCCAAAAGAACCTAATCTCAACAGAGGTTGTCAAGAAGTTGAATTTTTCGACAACACCACACCCACAACCATACAACATTGGGTGACTTCGCTAGGGTCGATATCTTTGTGTCAGCTAGCAGTGTGGTCTATCCTATGTCATCAAGCCCTTTAAGGATTAGGTACTGTATGATGTTGCACCACTAGAAGTGTGTGATTTTTTGCTATGCCAACAATATATGTGGAAGTTTCATGTTGTTTATGAGTCTCGACCTTGAAGCATCATTGTTACCTTGGGGGGTCATCTCTAGAGGATACCAGAGGTAGTCCTGACTACAATCCCGACAAAATAGTGTCACAAAGTAATCTCTCATACCGCAAAGTTTGGCCTCTTCACAATATGGGAAAAAAGTGAACATAAGGACACTGCAACCAATGCAGACTCGGCCCAAGACATTTCTATCTAGCAGAAGAAGATTGTAGTAGAGAAAAAAAATATTGTTGTGTCACCTTCAAGGGTGCCTCCATACTTTCCAATCCAACAAAGTTACAACAGAGCCCTTCATACTCCTCATATTGCATATTCACCGAAAGATTCCTCCCAAACTTGGGTAGATCATGCAGCTAGATCAGTTGAACGAATCCAACACCTCCAACAATAGGTTCATAAAAACCTTCAACAAGATAAGCATGACAACTTCTTCAGCAAGGAAAGTAGTTCACCAAGGTTCATATTAAGAAAAAGCTTCCCCATATTCCACAGGAACTTTATGCAATGGGGACCATTGCTTCCTAAGGGGGTAAGAATGTTCCAGGAAGAAATCGATGGCCACCCACTTATTCCACTAGCTCAAAACAGGAGTTTCCACCTTGGCATTTTTTCTATGGTTTTTTGGGTATTGAACTTCTGGGGCTGTTTTGAGGCCCTAAACGACGTTTTTTGGGCTCGACAACGCCTAACATGTCGCTAGGGGAAAATCTTAGGCTGAATGAAATATCCACTACTCAACTATACCTTTATGACTAGATATAGAACACCCCAAACAAAAATTGTCTGCAAAGGTTATGCCCTCAGGAAGTTGATGTATGAACTACCCCCATCGGGGCCCACAAACCTTTTGGAGTTTCATCTTTCGAGGTTAGGGTTTTGGATTTTCTTTATGTTAAAAAGGCCTTTGGAGGTATAGAACACCCAAAATAGAGATCATATGAAAAATTTATGCCCTCGAGAAGTTGATGTATCAACTACCCCCATTGGGCCCACAAACCTTTTGTAGTTTCATATTTGGGTTAGGGTTTTGGATTTTATTTATGTTAAAAAGGACATTGGAGCCTCATTTCAAACATCATATTCTTGTGAATGAGCATAGCCATCACATCTCTTCTCAGAGATAAGTTTCCACCATTCTAGCGAGTTCATTTACTCGGTAATTTTATAGTTTTTGTACATTTCTTTCATTAATAAAAATTGTGCATTACTATATCTCTATGTTTATGGAAATATATCTATGTATTTACTTATTCTATTTCCACCTTCATTTCATTGTCAAAATAATATGGATCAGTGCTGCATAAAAATTCAGTCTGACATGCACATTTTGGTTCTTCTTCATGCAAAACATGAAATGCTCATGCACTTTACTTGGAATTGAGCATGCACAACTTCATTTGTACTTGCACCTGAATTGAACCCAAAAATTTCGGTGCCAACAAATGATAATTGTTGTCCTTGATGATTTGTTTCTACAACTGATAATCCATGGAATCCTTGTCGTGATATTTCCTAGCTAGCATATGTTGGAGCCCTAGAGGGGTGTGGGATATCTTGAGGGAATGTTGAGAATAAAAGGGCATCCCATTCTTGGGTTGTGCGAGTTAATGGAGAGAGATGCATGTGGCAAATTATTGTAGGGGTAAATATTGACTGTGAACCTAGGAATTGGGATGTGATAAGAGAATTAGAGCTATCCATAGGAAATTTTCATTGTTTTGGATTCATACTCTCTTCTTGGGGGATACCTCTCTTATAGAGAGAATTGGTACAGTAAGGATCCTATGGTTGGATGGAAAATCCTTCTTCTACAGCTAGTTGGTGGATTATTTTCCCAAAAAGATAAGTATACTTCATTGTGTTATGGAAAGGGAGGTTATCCTTCTTTATTCTCTGCATATTATTATTTCTAGTTTGTACAGTTATATGCTTATGATTTGTAATTTTCTTATTCATGGATGAAAGTATTATAAATATGCATACATCTGTTAAGTTTGAAATTGATGATTAAATGTCTTAGTTTTATTTCGTTGAATTTTATAGTTAATCCATATAATCAATTTTGGTATCAGAGACAAGAATTTGGTATGAATTTAGTGGTTTCAAGAAGCACCCCATATACACAAGGTGCAGAGGATACTAGGTATGTTACCTGAGAGTGGATTTTAAACATTGTAGTTTCTATATGAGCATCAAACCAACATCAGATTTCAGCCAAATTTCATCCATTGTCACATTACACCACATAGTAGAGTTACAAAAGGTGGATATCAATTTACTTTCAATTTTGTATTCTGTCATTTTTTGTTTTTTTATATTTGAAATTTCTACTTTCTCCTTTTCTATATTATAAATTTGTTTCTTCATGTTCTTGGTTTTTCATGTCTTGGTCTTCTCGATTAATTCCCAAAAACTTAATTGTTGAAAAAAAATTCTTAAAACGATCTAGAAACTCTTCTCGGTTACTTCTTGAGAATTTAGTTTTTTAAAAGGAAGTGATAGACACTTGTGGACACTCTTCTTCCTTTTGTAGAGGGAACAATAGTCTTCTCAATTACTTCTTGAAAACTTAGTTTCTTAAGAAATTATTAGAACCTCGTGGGAACTCTTCTTTACATGATAGAGGGAACATACATTGATACCATGTTCTTAATTATTAAGAATATGGAAAAGGTTGAGTTATTAATTATGGATCAATGTTGGAATACTTTATGTGGAGTTATGGTTATCTTTTTCCAAGAAAATAATACAATTTCTATTCCATAGTAAAAATAAATAACATTCTTTATGTACTTAAACCAAGATATAAAAAAAGGAAGGATAGGTGCATATGACACTTACAAGAGTAATGCAGGTGTAGAGTACACTTACAGTAGTGAAATTACACAATTAATGTACACGTCATTTTTGGTGCTTTAAGAAATAGTCTTCAATCCTTCCCCCTTTCGAATTCTTTTTAACCTCTTGTCACCCACCTTAGAAAGGATTCGTACTAACTAATTACAATTCAGAAGGCACCATATTAGGATTCATAAAGGAAACCAATTCCTTATATACATTGAAGGTATTAGTATCATGAGGTCTCTTTATTCCACCTAGAGAGGTTTCAGGGAAAACAACCTTTCTCGACAAGACAATCTTAGTATCCATATCTTCTACTCTATTCCATGAGGAAAGATTGGATTCCCCAGTCAAGACTTGCGGTTTTTGAATTATCTCATTCATATACTGTCATTATCTAGAAAATTTCAACTTTTTTATTTTAATTTGGTTTCTTTTTTCCTAGGAGGATGATTGCAAGCATGGGGACAAGTAGCTTATATATGTCCTAGAAGTTGACATATGAGATACTAGAATGTCATGTTCTCATGTATTTAAAATTTTTCAATTTGAAAATCATTTCTTTTAGAAGACCCTTACTAAGATCTATCTCAACACATTTGCAAGCATATGTGCACTTGATCCTGCTATATCTCTCTCAAGATATGAATTTATGAAAATTCCCAAGGAATTCCCAATGTCCTAAAAGACTGATAAATCTCAAAAATCTAAAGACAAATTCTGAAAGTGAACCAAAACTAGCATTCCAATTTCACACATAGGGAGGATCAAATTGAGGGAATCGACTAATTATAAAAAGTTGCACACTTCCCTAAAACTAGGGACCTCCTCAAACACTTTATGATAATCAACATAATCATTAAAATGAACAATAAAAAAAACCTTTTGGAGCAAAGAGAGATTTCACAATTCTTTGTCCAAGTTAAGTGAATCCACTCATATAAATATGTTGTAAGAGCTCAATACCCATAAACTCAGTTAACAACCACATCTATTCCAAACACTGAATGTAGATGTGTGATTTATGGCATTGTAATCTCCACCATCGTCACTTCATTAGCATGTTGCGCTACATAGGTAGTAGGAATAGTAGAAGGATTTGAAGCAAATGGATTGGTGTAATTGTTTTTTACTGCATCCATAAAGGTTGAAGCCACCCCCAAAAGTGACCATTCCTCCACATAATTGCAACACCAAAATGAGGGTTGAATATTTACCTATGCTATAGACAAACAAAAAAATTTGATCCTCGAGTTGTTTTCCCTCATCAAATAAACGTTGCTGAGCCATAAGAACCCACTATGATAGCTTCAATTTCTATTTTACAACTACTATAAATTCTACAAAGTGCACCCAGAAGATTAAGGTTTTTTTGTGAAAAAAACTAACCATAATTTAAAAGTGCCCTTAAAATCAGATTTTGCATCAAAAGATTGGTGAAGAGGCTTTTCTTCAAATACATGTCATGAATCCTTTGCTAATCCTATGTACCTCTCACCTCCAATATTAAAGAACAATTTGACAAACAAGAGATGAACAAATATTTCATCAAACAATTCAGAAAACATTAACCACTATGAAATCTCTAGCTATGCTTTTTACACCGAAAGGCGTACACCTATTGACAATGGGCACAATTAATCAGCTTTTAATCATAAATTTCAATCTTAGGGTTGGCAATTGAAGATGTTGGCATATTCTTCGTCGTCCTCTCTAATCAATGGATGAGATTTTGATAAATTAACTTCCACTCATTTATAAAGACATCGGTTTATGTGATTACTTTTTTACATTTACTAAATAAGATTAAAAAATTACTTGCTCACCACCAGATTGCCACGTTCAGTGATTAAGAGATAATCTATTAAGTTGACCACAATTTACTAAATTATTATTTCTAGGCGGATAGGTATGGCGGCGTGGGTGTTGGATGCCAATTAAAAAGTTTTAAGCAGAGTCATTTTTATATCCTCTAGCCTCCCCTCCGCACGCATTTGATGTGTTGGTCATGATTTCCATGGAAAATATGAAACGATTGCAAGTATGCATCAGTCACATATGGCTAGCGAGCTGTGGGAATGCCGAATGCCCGACACAAACGACTTTATTCTGCTTGATATATGTACACCCACAACCTGGTAAGCCTTCAAATTCTTAATGTTAGTTGCAATTTTGGCTGCTTGAACACCTTGTTGGATTCAATGCGTTGGCTATGTTCGTTGGTTGAATTAGATGCGAAATTTAACCAGATTAAAACCCTACCCGATTTCATTGGACGATTGGAATGCCGAATGCCCGACACAAACGACAATTCTGCTTGATATATGTACACCCAAAACCCTAATTACAATTTATTTATATGTACACACAAAACCCTAATTAGGATTTATTATTATGCCTTTCGGCGTTCATCAGTCACAATAATTGTGGCTGTGCTAGTGTTAAATACAATAACATTCTCCAAAATTGCTTTAAAAAAATAAAAAATAAACCATTGGTTAATGTTTTCAACATTAACCAGTGATCCTAGGGATCCCCGATGAAAATCCTACGGGCTGGATTAGGCTTCCAGCGTCCTCCTCACCAAACATGACGTGAGTTTTTAACATATCAGAAGCCCTGGTTTCTTGGAGCCGCATGGGGCCCTGGTGTCTTTGTGTGGTAGCCACACTCAAACAGAGCCACAACAGAACACGACCCCTGCTTTGTGCGGCTACATCTGAAATAACCATCTGCAAAAGCGCTCTACCCTAGGAATCCCTGATGAAAAGTTCACGGCCTGGATCAGGCCTTGGGCGTCTAAAATAACACCGGCGTCCTTTCTGGCTTACAATATGCAGAAAGGACAAATATCCCGACATTATCGAGTTTTACACTGAAGGATTTCAGCATTACGCTAAGCGAAAAGCAAAGGAAGACATTCGGCCATGTAACTAATGCATTTTAGATAGCTATCATGTAGAAAGCAAATAATGGATTTCTGAAGCAGAGAAAGTGAAGCGCAAGAGAGCTGGGCCGTTCTTCATTTGAATAAAAGATCTTCTTCGTTATAAAGATTTTCACGATATCATTTGAATATTTCATGCCAAACCAGCGTCATAAAAGATCTTCTTGATATAATGATCAAACTGAAGTTATCTTCATCAAAACAGAGACTCACCCATTCGAGTAGAAGCTGAAGAGAGGCCGGCAGCCTTGCGTCCACGCACTTTCTCCCGCTTACGATCTCAAGAACCACGATCCCATAACTATAAACATCAGCCTTTTCAGTTAACTGCCCATGAACGGCATATTCGGGTGCAGTGTAGCCTCTGTCTTATACCAAATTTGTGAAAGCCACAAATTAATGTCCGGATTCGACAGCTAATGTAAATCTTCTGAAAACAATTAATATATGAATTACTGAACTTACATTGTTCCTCCGATTCTGGTAGAAACATGTGTTTGGCTTTCTGGAAAAAATCTAGCCAATCCAAAATCTGCAATTTTGGGATGAAGTTTGTCATCGAGAAGTATATTTGCGCATTTGATGTCTCTGTGTATAATGCGAACGTTGGATTCCCCGTGCAGATATGCAAGGCCTCGAGCTGTACCCACTATAATGTTTAAACGGTTTTCCCAGCTCAAAGCATTTCGTATTTCGCCTGCGGACCTCCAGCAATAGCATTCCAAAGCCTCAGTACAAGTTACACGATTTTTGACATAACTGGGATTAGTAAAAACAACCTACCGAACAAATGCTTGTCAAGACTGTTATTTGACATAAATTCGTAAACCAGCAAGCGTTTGTGCCCTCGCTTGCAACATCCTAGTAAACGAACAAGATTACGGTGACGGACGCTGAGGATGAGCCTCACTTCCCTCAGGAATTCCTCAGCAGCTTGAGTAGTCTGCCTTCCATTCAATTTCTTAACGGCAAGAACCCTCCCATCCGGAAGTATTCCCTGTTGATCATCAGACTCATTACAATTAATCTGTAAACAGACCATATAATTGAATAAAACCATCAAAACCACGTATGATATTATACCTTATAAACTTCGCCGAATCCTCCTTTGCCAAGCATGTTCTTTCTGTCAAAGTTCTCAGTCGAATCTCTGAGAACCTTGTAATCAAAAGAGACTTGCCCGAAATTTTCCCTTGCATCTAAATTATTATCTGCGGAGAGCATCACAACAACAATTTTCTTCATAACGATTGAACCCGACCAAGTTAAAAATAAATAAATAAAATTCAGCGGAATTCGGCATGGAAGGCATAATGCAATCATATATAATGACCTGTTCTCACAGAGCTTTTCCGGTGTCTAACACATCGACCGAACACCAAGCACAGAATCACAAATAGAGCGGTCCCGACGACGCTTCCCACCAATATAGGCACTATTTTCGATGGCTTTTTACAGTTATCGGGCAATTCGACACCAGACGGTGGTGTCGAATTGCCCGATAACGGTGTCACTGCCGAATTCGTCGATCCGGGCGGCGCTGTCAAATTCGTCGATAATTATATTAAAATGAAAACAAAAGAATCAACAAACATACACTTTATATCATGATGAAACAGCAAGCTTATGCACCAAATGTAAGAAAAATCTCCGATAGGAAGTCTGGTTAGTTATCAGTTAGAAAACGAATAGCGCATAAAACAGCCCCACTACGATAACTCGACCGGGAGTTCAGTCGTAGTAGTAGTGTAATTAAATTTAAACTTCTGGTTAGAATATTAATTATATGTTACTAAGCTGAGTATATCTATTGATAATGAGCACAATTAATCATTTTTTAATTTAAAATTTTAATCTGATTGCTAACAATTGAAGATGCTGGCATATTCTTAGTAGTCCTCCCAAATCAATGAATGTGATTTCCTTTTCATAACTTCCTTGTATTTTTGAATGCATTTGTTAATCTGTTTACCTTTTAACATTTACCTAATCATATTAAGAAATTACTATAGCACTATATGATTGCCACATTTAAATGCTTAAACTTTGGATTTAGCACGCTGTAGACGCTCATTTTCTGGTTGTGCGTTTCATTTTCTGGCTGCGCTTTTCATTTTCTGTCTGCAGCAACGGTTTTGAGTGGCTGTGCTAGTTACTAGCACAGCCACAATTATGTGGTTGATGAACGTCGGGTTTAGGTTAAAATTAGGGTTTCTAAATTAAATATAGTTATAGGAATTTATTGACTACAATTTTGTCTATGCTAGTAAGCTATATTTAAATGTTATTCATTCAAGATAAAGATGCACATGATTTTCACTCTTTAGGTTGAGTGACTGATTTATGCATTGCAAGTAACCTTAAGACTAAGGTTTTATTTCTACGCTTCAAATATCTATTATCTATTGAACATAGAACAATACTCTTAACAAATTTGATCTACGACAGTGTTTGTAACAAAGTTGATTTACGACAGTATTTGTAACAAAGTTGATTTAGCACATGTAACAAAGGAGAGTATTCGTAACAAATGAGTATTCATAACAAATAAACTTATTGGTATGTAACAAAGGATAATATTCGCTTAGGGCATGCAACAAAGGAGAGTATTAGCCCATGCATGATTTAGTGCATGTGACAAAAGCCAGTATCAACCCATGAATGATTTAGCACATACAGTATTAATGGAGCTACAACAAACATTCTATCCAATGTTTAGAGTTTCAAAGAAGAAATATGAAAGAGAGAGAGATATTAGACAAAAAAAACTTTATAAGTAAATAATGGCATTCCTACAAACAACATCTCGAGGGAATTCCTGCTTGTAAATCTCCTCGGCCTTTTTCATATCCCCAAGTTCATCCGAAACAAACTCTGCATATTATCTCACAAGACGATGATTGCAAGGTTCAATTTCCATGGCCTTCTCATAATATTTGTTGGCCATGGATCTCTAGATCCACACTCTATTCAAATACAAGTCGCTTCACAAACACGCCTCCCCCACACCCACTCACAGTAAATAATGGCATTCCTACAAACAACATCTCAAGGGCATTCCTGCTCGTAAATCTCCTCGGCCTTTTTCATATCCCTAAGCTCATCCAAAACAAACTCTGCATATTATCTCACAAGACGATGATTTCAAGGTTCAATTTCCATGGCCTTCTCATAATATTTGTTGGCCATGGATCTCTGCATCCACACTGTACAGGTCGCTTCACAAACACGCTGCCCCCACACCCACTCACAGTAAAAGAAGTAATGTACACATTGAAGCAATGAGCTTAACATACAAATTGCACCACTCACCCACTCAGAGTGAAAAAACTTAAAAGATAAAATGCACAGTGTTACTGAAACTTATGAATGGGTAATATTAAACAGTAAAAAACCTAAAATCTTAGGGCGTTACTGAAACCTGTGTATCGGTAATATTAAATAGTTGCACTTGAGACCAGTGGGTAATATTAAACAATAAAAAACCTAAAATCTTGGGCATTACTAAAACCTGTGTATCGATAATATTAAAAAGTTGCGCTTGAGACCAATGGGTAATATTCAACAATAAAAAACCTAAAATCTTGGGCGTTACTAAAACCTGTGTATTGGTAATATTAAACGGTTGTGCTTGAGACCAGTGAATGGGTAATATTAAACGGCTGGGCTCTAGTTCTCCATACCATTTGATTCAGATTATTTTTGGCAAGAAATGAAAGTGGAGATATAATAAAGAAATACAGAGAGATATTGTAGACATTCAATAATATAACAGAAATGTATCATAGATGCAACCGTAAACACAGATATACAGTAATACATGATTTCCATTAATGAAAGAAATGTACAGAGACTGTAAAACTACATAGTGAAAGACTCACTAGAATGGTGGCAACTTATCTCTAAGAAGAGATGTGACGACTACTCTCATTCGCAAGAAGATGATTTCAATGAGGATCTGAAGGTCTTTTTACAATAAAGAGGAATGCCAAAATCCCTAAACATTCAAAAACCTAACACTAGGAGATGAAGCGCCAAAAGTCATGTGGGCCCCGTTTGGGTAAGTTAGTACATCAACTTTAAGGGGTCGTAACTTTTGCATACGATCTCTATTTTAGTTGTATGATAGTCTGTTGGAAAGGTATCGTCGAGGAGATTAATTTTGGGGGCTAAATTATTCCTTCGAATATAATTGAGAAGATCAATCTCTAAAAACCTTCATTTAGACCCTTAAATAGCCCCGAGATTTAAAATTGTTAAAAATAGTAAATTGCCAAAATTTCCAGAAAACTATTTTGAGCCAATTGGAAAAGGTGGGTGACCACCGATATCCACCTAGATCAATCCTCCCTCCTTAGGAAGAAATGGCCTCCATTGCATTGAGTGGCCGAGGGAGAGGGAAAACCATTTGCTAAATCTCCATCTTGATGAGTTGTGTGCTTTGTTGGAGAAGTTGTGTTTCTTAGCTTGTTGAAGGTTGTCACGAACATGTGGTTGGAAGGGTTGGAACTTTTTAACCACTCTGGCTACATAAGATGTCTGTGTGCAGAAGGAAACTTTGTGCTTTGCTACAACCTTGTCGACCTTCTTTTGTTGGATAGAAGGTGCTTGGGGCGAGGCTGTAGTAGTTGCAATGTCCTTTTGTTCCCCTTTTGAACATATTATGAACAAGTTGAATTTTGCAGTATGATATACTACCTTGCGGCATTGTTTAGGTGGAACAATAATTGGAACTACCTCTAGTATTCTCTAGAGATGACCCCCCAAATTAATAATGACACTACGGGGTTGAGACTCATAAGCAACATGGCATCTCCACATGTATTTTTGGCCCAAAAGGAAATCACATACATCCAGTGGGAAAACATCACATAATACCTCATCCTTGAAAGGTTGGATGTCGTATGATAATTGACATTGTTGGCTAACATGGAGATCTCATCCTTGGCGAAGCCACCAGATGTTGTATGGTTGCAGGTGTGGTGTTGTCGACAATGCCAACTATTTGACGACCTCTATTGAGATGAGGTTCTTCTGGCTTCCGCTATCAACAATAAATTGCAGTGGGGTCTCCTTCACCCATATATGTGAATGAAAAAGGCGATCACCATCTTCAGGATCTATTGGTTCTTCTGGTTCAATTGTTGCGGTCGTGACAATAACAGTGGGTTCTGCACCAATGATATGCCTTTTACCAGTATTTTCATAACCAAATTTTGAATCAGGGTTTGGCTCCTTTTCTTTTATATCGGCCACCAATGCCTGTTTCGAGCAATATTCATCGGTGTTGTGCCAGGGGATTTCGTGGAAATCGCACCATTTTCCAGTTTCCTTCTTTGTATTTCCATGACCCTTCTTCTCATGTGTCTTAGATGGGCTTTTAGGAGATTGTTTATTAGATTCGTATTTATCATACTTTTTTTGTTGCCGATTTACAGATCCGAAATCCCATTTGTTCTGGTGCTTCAATTTCTGCTCGATTTTAACAACATATCAATAAGCAACATTGAGTGATGAGATGTCTAAAAAATCCATTTCAATTTGGATATATCTGTGTAGAGACCCATGGTATTTCAAAACCAAATGTTGTTCGGAGTCTTTGATACCCAGCTTAGTGTGCAAGGTATGAAAGGTATTGGTGAACTCCGAAACTTCTTGGCCCCTCTCTTACTGCAGTGTGGTCCATCTCATGTACTAGTCCTTGAAGTTGCTAATAGGGTAATACTGTTCCTTTACCGCATCCAAAAAAAAATCTCAAGTGGGCTCAGCCTCATATATTTTAAACTCCTCTATGGAACTTTTCTCCCAGTAAGTTTCCCACCAATGTTTGACATAGGGGAGATTTTTAAGGAGTGCCAAGGTGATCTTTTCCCTGTCAAAAAAATTATGAACACAGAAATAACCTTTTAACATATTTAACCATTTTTCTAGGGCATCTGCATCTCTCTGACCTTCAAATATAGGAATATTGAAGTTTATTTGTACCTTGAAGGGGGTGGCACCTCCGCTCGAAAAAGATGTGTCGCCTGACTGTAGCCACTGAAGGATTTGCACGAAGCTTTTCATCATCTCGTTCCTTTGTTGCGTGAGGGATTCCTCAATCAACACTTTGAAAGGATATCATGTCCTGTCATATTTATTTTCTCTTGCCATGAGAGGTCGCTTGGGCATGTGAGATCTTTTGTCCTCAGGAGAAACAAGCTAGATACCCAACTCTTTGTAATCTGACCTCATTGGGGACATGCATTAAAACGACGAGGAGCAGCCCTCTATGATACCATTGATATGGATCTTATGAGGAGAAAGAAATTAATAAAGATTATTAACAGGTGCTTAACACAAAATAATAGATATACAGTAAAATTGGTTTTCTTTTCAATAAGGAAATAAGCTGAAATTATAAAATGAGTGGAAACAAGCTTACTGGAATGGTGGTGGATTATCTCTGAGAAGAGGTGTGATGACTGCACTCATTCACAAGAAGACGATTACAATGAGCAGGGATGATTTTAAGGATGGAAATTTATTTTAAAATATAGAAACCTCGGCGAATTTTATTAATCATTCATATGCCATTTATAAATGTTTGGTGATATTTTTGTAAAAATATTCAAATTTCTAAGGATTTTATATAGTTTTTATAAAATTCTCGCGAATTTTAAGGTAGAATAATTTTATCCTATAGAATTTGGGCGAATCATTTTTAAAATAGCGAATCTTGTTTTTGGAAAAACCATGGAAAATTAGCCCATGAGCGAAATTTAGTCCCTAAAATCATCTATGACAATGAGGCTCTAAAGGCATTTTTACAATAAATAGAAATTAAAAAAACCCTAGACATCCAAAAACCTAACCCTAGGAGATGAAGCATCAAATGTCATGTGGGCCCTGTTTGGGTAAGTTAGTACATCAACTT
>JZKD02S1674324.1:407462-432743 GCA_000966675.3 Picea glauca | reverse complement strand
TACATAGGAGAGATCAAAATACATCAAACCACCACCATTAGAATCTTTTCATCAAAGTCTCAGGACCTTTGCATTATATTTCAATTGGGTTTGAAAGTTACATTCAACAGTCACTATCTAGACTAATTTTCCAACCAACCTCACTTACATTGAAAATATGCAATATATAGAAAAAGATTTTCCCCTTGGGTTGCCATGCCCCAACTACTACTCCTAGAATTTTGGCTTTGGTTATTCTCTGCCAGATGATCTTTCGAATGGGACTTACTAACAATAGGAACTCAATTGTCCCTAATCATTTCACAACCGACGTCTTTACCATGATCGTTCTATCATCAACAAGATTCCATCATTAGGAAGTGTTGTGTCGACGCTTCTCCTTTGAAGGGTCACCAGAATGATAGAGCAAATTGTCAGATTTATGCCACCTAGTGTAACAGGATTTGATTGTTTCTGCATGATCATTGGCTATGGTATGCATGTGGTGGGTTGGTATGGCGGGTGAATGTGGACTGTCAGTCAACCAAGCCTTGCATTCCTCCACTCAAAGTTCACCTTTTGAGACATGTTTTGGGTACTTACCCAAGGTTCCTTTGGACTTGATGTATGGAAGATATATCGATGTGAATGAAGAATGAACAGAGGACAGATCCCACAAGTTCATATAGAGGATCCAACAAGTACACTAGGTAGTCAAGGAACAACTGGAGAAAAGTGAAGCATAGTATACATCTTGGCATGACAAGCACAGGGTTGTTCATCAATTCCAGGTTGGAGACCGTGTATGGCTTCACATCAGCAAGGAACTATTGAATAATGAAGGCAATAAAATCAAACCCATTCGTTATGGACCCTTCACTATCTTAGAGAAAAGTGGTACCAATTCTTTTCATCTAGATCTTCCACCTTATATGCAAATTTACTCAGTTGTGACCGTAGAGAACTTGAAACTTTTTTAGACTCCCATGATCATGGATCAGGATGAGGAAGTTTCAATACCTTTAGTTGACGAGTTTTCTCCTGAGTACTTGGATGATTTAGAGGAAGATATCATCTTGGAGAAAAGGAAGAGGACTTCACATAGGGGTATGTTCATTATCTTCGAGTAGGATTAAAGGGCACACATCCAAGCAAGGCAATGTGGATGGAGAAGGAAAAACTGAGGAGACCCTTGCCTCACTTATTTATTGATTGATGAAATATTTTGGTGGTCCAAAAGGCTCTCAGTGGGAAGGTGTTATCCAAAAAGGATCCAGATAAGGCTAATAACAACTCAGAACTCACAGAGGCAACTCAAGACGCTCATAATGGCCTCAACAGACAGAGAAAGGGAAAACATTCAAAGTTCCCAAAACTCAATGAAAATGACATTATCATGAATAGAATATTTCTAACGGTGCAAATGACTCATCAAACAGAGTTATGTATTGAAAGATATCCCCAATCAAAGTTTGGTCAACCTAGCCTAGTCAACAAGGGGATGAGTAAACATCCATACTGTTGACATCAACATCTGTATGGATGATGTCAACATTCATACAATACACGTGGAAGGAGAAGAAGGTGGAACGTGTCATGCTGACATCATCATGGTGACGTGGTAGCACCAGAGGTTGCCATGTGTCACCTAGATTTGGCACTTCTAGACCAATCCGTGGACCAATAGGATTTTTCCATGTGGTAGTCCATACAGTCCGTACAGTGACGTGACATAATGATGTGGAATGGTGAGTTGGCAGGGACATGGCGTCCATACAATGACGTGGTTCTGACATGACAGGCTCACATGGAAGTGGATGGCATGGACGAATGAGAGGCTTCCACATGGCCCAATTAGGGATTGCCACATGGCAGGGACAAAAATACCAATGACAACCTGTATCTGATTTTTGAAAAAAAACAAATATTGTCAGGTCCATCAAATCTGGCAGACCATGCCAAATCTGACAACGTTCTAATCATTAGCACCCTAGATAGAGTCACCGCCAAAATTGGTAGAACAACATTACAAATATAATATATTATTTCAACTATCAAACCAAAAGGGGGATGCCCACAGGTTTGATCTTGGGACCTCCTCCCCACTCTACGCCTTAATACTCATGCCATAACCAACATGCGAACGACCCATAGTTTGTAATGAACGTCGACAATTTTAATTCAGAACTGCATCCGTTGATCCCTAGGGAAGGAGGTGTGTGTGTGGTACGACATGGATAGGTAGTTTGAAGCAAGTATGATCATTAATTGCAGGTTTCAAAGGGGCACAAAAACTGAGACAAATTTCTTCTTAGGCCTGGGAGTGCCAGAGTTAGATTGAGGCCTAGAGATAGTCATTTTTGGGTAATTTGACACCAAGAATTCAGTGGTGCTGCTATATGTTTTTTGATCTAAGCATTACTTTTGTAACTTTATTTCAAAGTGAGGTATACTTATGTATTTTTCCAAATTATTTTTTTGAGTCAATGAAAAAGCCTACCCATCTGGGAGCAGGACCCGAAGACATAGTCCATCAGGGACAAATTTTGTTATCAAGTTTTTGTGTTCATATTTGATGCTTATGTCTCTTCATTATTGAGCTTTTCCTTCTTTAATGGTGCACTTTAATTTATTCTCATTTAATGCAATTCTTTATAAGTCACTCAATTAAAAGATCCCATATCATCCATCCATGGTATAAATTTTGTGGGTACTCCTACCCATCCAACAATTTTTTTATGATGGGTTTGTTTTTAAAATTTCCCTTCTCATGACATTTTATATTTATGTTTTCTCGTCATTTAAATATTATGTATTATATGTATTTTGGTTAATTTTTTGTTGTTAATTTGGTAATAACTTTTTTTGTGAATCGGGTGATGACCGTATAGGGAACATCCAAACCATGAAGAAGCTCCAAAACCCCTAGCAACAAAAATTAATAAAAACAAGCATTGTATAATTTTCTATCATTAGCAATGTCATGAACATAAATATACTTATATAGTCATGCTGCTATTATAAAAATAAATATATAATACCTTTGTATAGGTACATGCCCAACAATATAAGGTAGACTGGCAACTAGATTTCAAATGACTGGGTAGTATCATAGTCGTCTACTATCTTCACCATCACCGTATGATTTCTGTGTGGACAATATCCCAAAGTAGGTCATGTGCTTCAAAACATATTCCATTTAAAACCTTCAACAATTAGGATAATTTCTCTTATATTAACCTTTAATTATGGCTTGTTTTACCTTTAGGATTCAATATCCTCTACCACCAACACTAAACAAACTACATAAAAACTCTCAAAATCAAACACAAAATCCTTATTTCACCCAAAGAAATGAGAAAAGTCATTTTTATTATTTCTATTGGACAACAAAAATACCCTTCAATCTGAGTACTCTTTCCCCAAAGGTTAGTATTTTATATAGCATACAGATGGCCCATGGGTGTGGGTGTGCCACATGAATCTCAACCTTGAGGCTTGAGGAAAGGCTTAAGGGTTCAATGTGCACAATCTTGGATTCAATTTGCATGATGTGATTCTCAACATTTAAGCTTCAAGATTCAATATGCACGATGCATGATTGCAATTTTCATAATGTGAGTTGCAATGGAGATGGGTTTTTTCTAGCACGCCCAAAGACCCATTGTGGTCATAGTCTATGCATACCTCGCACTCTCATCTTAAGGTTTTAGGGGGTAGTATATGCTTATCTTGAGAGCCAAAGTCTCATATTAGATTCTCAAAACTATGGGTAGAGTGTATCCTTATATCATAGTATCAACTTGAAAAATAGGAGCCGTAGCCAAACTCTCATCCTGGAAAATCAAAGTCTGAACCAATGGGATTTCTAGCTTGTTTTATTTTTTATTTTCTGCAGTTTGACTTGGAAATGATTACAATTTTGTATCTTAAATTGATAGTTTTAAAGATTAATCAAACGTCATCATTGACATGCATATTTTAAAGTTGTTGGTATATGATAGTTAAATAAGCCAAAAATAGGTAAATCCCTGTCGAATTTAACTGCCAGCTCCATCTCTTCACCATTAGTCTTTGTTGATTTTTTTTTTCTTTTTCAGAGGAACACTTCTTTTTCGAGTACATCTATAATTAGAAGTTTCTATGTTTGGAAAGTATAGGTTAACTATCTTGGTTCTAACCATGCAGTGGTGGAGTGGTTCATAGATTTTGATGGGTAAATAGTGTATGAGTCAATATCGGTGTCGTGCAAGTGGATTTTCTCCTACGGTGGCACATGGAAACTGGGTGGAGGATGTCCATTTCGTATGAGAAGACTATATCTAACTCATTTCCAAACACTAATTTGAGTGGCTAATTTATGTTTAGGCTCACCTCTTGGGTATATTTGTGCTAATTCTATCTAGCCTTAATTTATGCCTTAATAAAGTGATTTATACCCTGACTCACCCTTGTTATTTTTTATTGGCAAACATTTTAAGTTACCATGATGTTTTGTTAGAAAAAGTTGAAAGATCAACTTTATCTAATTATTTAACATGAGAATAAATGACAAATCCACAAATGTGAGTCCAATGAGACCGATTTTAGTTGCATGTAATATTATCAATCTTGTATTCTTTTTCAATTTTTTCATTTCTTTCTTTCAGATAGGTTGATTCTCCATCTCCTCAAGATTAGTCTTTCTATATATATATTTTTGTTTCTTGGAGGAATACTTCTATTGGGGGAACATCTATAATTAGCAGTTTCTATGTATGGCATGTACAAGTTTAATGTATTGGTGTTGACCACACAATGGTGGAGTGGTTCAAGCATTCCGATGGGTGAAGAGTGTATAAGTCAAAAACAATATCGTGCAAGTGGATTTTCTCCTAGGATGTCATGTGGCAACTTGGTGGAGTATGTCCATTTTGCATGAGAAGATTATGTATGGCTCATGTTAAAACCCTAATTYGAGTGGCTATGTTATGTTTAAGATCACCTCTTGGGTACATTTATGCTAATTATATCTAGCCTAAATTTAAGCCCTAAATAAATTTCTTTATACCCTAACTTTCCCTTGTCATTTTTTATCAGAAAACATTCCAAGTCACCATGATGTTTTATGAAAAGAAGCTTAGAGCACAAATTTATCCAATTATTTAACATGAGAATAATCGAGCCATCTCCACAAAATTAATTCCAACAAGACTGACTTTAGTTGCATGAAAGATGATCAATCTTGTATGCTTTTTCAATTTTTCATTTTTTTCTCCATCTCTTCAAGATTAGTCTCTCTCTTTTTTATCTTTTTTGGAGGAACATTGCTCTTTGGGATATATATGTAATTAGAAGTTTCTATGTATGGCAAGTTTAGGTTGAATTTCTTGGTTATGACCATGTAGTGGTGGAGTGGCTCAAGGATTATGATGGATGAAGAGTGTATGAGTCAAGACCAATGTCTTGCAAGTGGATTTTCTCCTAGGGTAGCATGTGGAAACATGGTGGAAGACATCCATTTTTCATGAGAATACTATGTGTAACTCATGTCAAAACCCCAATTCTACTAGCTATGCTATGTTTAGGCTCACCTTTTGGGTATATTTGTGATAATTCTATCTAGACTAAATCTAAGACCTAAATAAACTAATTTATACCCTAACTTGGCATGGTCATTTTTTATTGGCAAACATTCCAAGTTACCATGATATTTTGTCAAAAAAATATTAAAGCTCAACTTTATCGAATTATTTAACATGAGAATAAATGCCAACTCCACAAAAGTGAGTCCAATGAGACTGCTTTAAGCTACATGCAAGATATTCAATCTTGTATGTTGTTTCATTTTTTCTTTTTTCTTTTTTCTTTTTCAGGAGATAGGATGATGCTCCATCTCTTCAGGATTAATCTTTCGTTTTTTTTCTGCTTTTTTGGAGGAAGACTGCTTCTTGGGGGACATCTATAATTAGCAGTTTCTATGTATGCCAAGTACAGGTTGAATGTCTTGGTTTTGACCATGTAGTGGTGGAGTGGTTCAAGGATTTTGATGGGTGAAGTGTTTATCATTCAATATTAGTGTCTTGCAAGTGGATTGTTTCCTAATGTGGCATGTGGAAACTTGGTGGAGGATGTGCATTTTTCATGAGAATATTATGTATGGCTCATGTCAAAACTCTAATTCAGGTGGATATGTTATGTTTAGGCTCACCTCTTGGGCATATTTGTGCTAATTCTATCTAGCCTAAATTTAAGCCTTAAATAAATTGATTTATACCATAACTCACCCTTGTCATTTTTTTATTGGAAAACATTTCAAGTTACCATGATGTTTTGTAAAACAAATTTAAAGATCAACTTTATCCAATTATTTAACATGATAATAAATGCCAACTCCATAAAAGCTAAAAACATTGAAGCAAAAGGATTTTACAAATTTTGTTTGCATGGAAAAGAAATAAAGGTTGAAAAGGTAATTAAAACAATAAGGGAAAAATTTCTAAAACAACTACAAACTGAGTTGGTATCCATGGAAAGAATTATAGAATTTGGCATGTTCTTCTTGCTTTCATCCACAAGTAGTAAGGGTAAATTAATTCCCTTAGAGTGAGCTTCTATATACACTGAAGGGGATGATATAAAGGGTGTTATACAATGTTCTTTAAAAGTAGATTGTATTAGAAAACAACTCTTCACTCTTCCATCCCCTCAAACCTTAGACCACTACCTCCACTGCAAGCAAGGAGATCCATGGTAACCTATCACCCATGACTCACTATGATGCAATCAATCTCTTGGGTAACATGTGATTTGGTACAATTATGATTTGTTCTGGCTCATTGAGTCTATTCATTCACATTGGTTAAATTGTTTTGTAGTGTTATGGTAGTTTATCGTGCACGTATTTTGATTTAATATCACCTAAGGCAAACATTCAATCTACTATTTTTTACTAGTCCTTCGTTACAACTATTATTGTGGATATTCACTCACCAATTTTCAATTTTATTTAAAGTTTCCTCACTTTTGACTATTTATAGACAATTCAAGACTGAGTGTTTTATGTGTTAACCAACTTGGATTCTATGTATATTTATAGGTTTGATGTAATTACACACACCCTAGGGAAAACCCCTTGAAACTAAAAAAGAACCAATTTGAACAGAGAGGAATCTAACAATGACAAGGCTATCTGGCTTATAATTATTAGGCAAGTATGATAGTGCATATTTGTATGACAACATATCTTCATCTATAATGTCCATGGAAGATAAATAGCGAAATAACCCTTTCAATAATCCAATTAGTCTGTTTGGTTAAAGCCTCTCTGTAAAAACCCAAAATCTTCTTTATTCTCATAATTTCTTATAAAATGCAATTGAAGTTGAAATTTCAAAAAGATTTCACTCATCAAAAATCTGGTTTTAAGTGTCATTCTTATCCTTATCCCAACTATGTAATTGGGTCATTAGAGGAAAAACATACTAAGTCAAAGGTACAAACAATCGTGGTAGTTTGAGTCTTAAATAATGTGCCCATAAGTATTTGACAAATATGCATTTTAATAATGGAACCACAAATAATTGAAATTTTTTATTTTTTAATGGTCTGCGATAAATATTAATTGTAGTTGATGTGCTTTTTGCTCATAAAATTTCAACACTAAATGTTATTTAAACAAACAATAAAAATCTCCCCTCCCAAGGCCAAGTCTAATATGCCATCAAAATCTAGATTCAAACAAATATATTTGACAGGTCGATGGACTAGCCTTAGAGGGATTAGTGTTGAAGGAAGTCATAGAGAAAAATACTGATGAATCACCAAAAACAAGTTTGATTTGGGAAAAGAAGGAACTCCTAAAATTTCCCTATTTCAAACCCTACCCAATGCGTTGTGAGAGGAATCCTCCATTTTTTTAGGGAAAAGGAAATTGACCATCCACAACATTAGAGTTTGATCCTAGACAAAATGAAATGAAATATTTTGTTGTGACCCTCACTTTGTATCACCCTTTAGAGGAGTGAGCGAGAAAGATTCCTTGTTATGGACTTAAGAGTCTTACCCAATTTTTTTCCTTTTTTCATCTCCAGGTGTGCAACACTGTGTTGCCTCGATCAAAGTGGCTTGACCAACTTACATCAACTACAAGCAAACTACACATGTTCACTTAAAGTCTTCCCATAACATTAATTTAATATAGAATCTTTAGATGCCTAGCCAAGTCCAACAAAACATAGTTCATCCAATATTAATAGGAATATGTCCAACTACAACATTAAAACATCCCAACAGTACTTATACATAGCCAATATTATAGCTTAGCCAATACAAGCATACAATGAATAGTAACATCTGGTAGACATTATGAAACCACAATACACAAGTATGGATAGGCACCAAGGCAGGTGCCTTAACACTTTATTATATAAGGAATGTTACAAGTACAACAAATGAGTGCAAGAAATTTGCATGTGGCTCCTTTACAGACTATAATTACAAAGGAAAGTAGCCTACAAAACTGTTAATCCAACCCTTGAAGCAATTGTGGGCCTACCTCTTATAGGTCATGTTTCCATCTCTTTGTCACTTAGCCAATGCAATTCGTCTTACTATTCCCAAACCTTGAACTTGACACAACCTCATAACTCCTTGATGACTCTTGCCTCTTTCAATTTTTACCTTGTCATTTTAAGGATTCCTCCTTTTTATATGATATTGTCGAGCACTTGCAAGCCCCTTTGTTCCAAGTTGGATCCAAGTGTTTTTCATTGTCTCTTCAATGATTTGTCTACCAACCATCCATTAAGTCATTCCAATTCATGTTGGTTCCACCCAAGTCATCCGAGTGTGTCTAATCATTCCCAAGTAATCCAATGCATATGATTTCATCTCAACTCATCCAAAGGAAACTCTATAGGATATAGGATGATTTTCCCCTTAGATCCCCATGTTCATCTCATGCAAGAAAGGTATCTCAAATCCGTATAAAGGAAACATGGACAGGTCACCACCCCGTCGATTTGATTGGAAAGTCATTGCAACCTTCTACAACAACCCTCCACGCCCATGTTGGTAGTGAGGCTACTACCATTCACATGAATAAGTCTTACATCCTACCCCACTAAACTTGTTTCTGTCCTTCCAACATCCAACAAACATATGTCTAAGTTCCCCAAGCTTATGCTTCTCAAAAATTAGAGTGTGTCTTCATACTACCACAATGCCTCTTTCCTTTTGCAACTTCTCTTCTCTTCAGATCTTTCTTTACATTAGAAAAAGTACTCATGCCTTAGGTTTTTTCTGAAGTGGGAGGTCTTATGTGAAATTATTTCCATAACTTCCATCTCTATCTTGTCTGCAATCAAAGAGGGGCCTTTGGATGATGCAACTCTGCTAGAATCTCCTTCATCAATCCTACAAGGTTTCAACAAAATTCTATGGAAAACTGGATGGTGACCCCTCATGTGTTCTGACAGCTTCAATCTATAGGTCTCATTGCCAATCTTCTCAAATATCTTGAGTAGTCCTTCAAACCATCTCAACAAAGCACCAAACATGTTTCTTGGTGGCCTAAACTATTCTCTTCCCAACTTAAGTAACACCAAGTTTCTAACTTGGAATTTTTCCTCCCTCCTATCATGATCCACCCATGGTTCATCCTTTATGTTGTATTTTCCAACTGAACATGGGCCATATATAGCCTGTCTTTCCATCCTTTCATGAACCCCAAGGCTAATGAGTTTCACCCTGAATCGCCTTGTAGAACTATATGTGGCATCAACGATTGTTGCCCATTTTCCAATTCAAATGAAATAAATCCCATCACAAAACTCTTTTGCATGTTGTACCTAAACTAGGTAGCATCCAACAACTCTGGCTAGTTTGATTGGTATACCCACACAAGATGCCTTAAGTAATCCTCCAAAATAAAATTGATGTGTTCTATCTACCAAACGGTTTATGGATGATAGCTTGTACTCATCAAAAAACTGGTTTCAACAAGCCTAAACAACTCCATCCAAAACTATCATGTGAACCTTATGCCTATGTCTGACACAATGCTCAATGGGAGACCCTAGTACTTTACAACTTTCTTAAAAAATAGCTTTTCAACTTCCTCTATAGCACAAAGCACCTTATTTGGCATGAATATGACATACTTAAAAAAATGTTCAACAACCACCATGATCCCATTATACCCCTATGAAACCAGAAGTTGTGATGAAATCCACAAAGACACTCACCCAAGATCTCTCTGGAATCGACAAAGGTTGTAGTGAGTCAACTTTCATTTTGATGTTTTCCTTGTCTTGTTGGCACATACTACAAGTCTGGATGTATTCTTCCATGTCTCGCCTCATATGTTCCCAATAGTAATCTTGTTCTAGCAATCTCATTGTTCTTTGTTTTCCTAGGTGGCTAGCCCAAGTAGAGTCATGGCACTCCCTTAAGAGTTCCTTTCAAAGTTTAGATAAATTAGGCACATAGATGCACTTACCAAAGTACAAGAAACCATTATCCATCTAAAACTTCCTCATTTTTCTTCCTTCACCTGCTTCATGATGTTTACAGTTGTGGGATCCTTGTGTAATCCCTCTTTAATCTTCTCTTGCAAGTCTATAAGAATCTATGTTTAAATTCCCATGGGAACCAACAACTAATCCTCCTCCAAGGCTACAAGTTGTTCCTTCCTTCTTAAGGAATTCATTGTTACATTCAACTTGTTGGGTCAATACTCAATGGTCATGTCAAACACTGTCAAGAAATATTGACACCATGCCTGCTTAGATGGCATCTTCAGTTGGGTAGCAAAGTAGCTCATTTCCACATTATTTGTCTTTACAATGAATGGTTTTCCTAGCAATTAGTACCTCAAATCGTGTAGTAAATGTATGACTACGATCATCTCTTTCTCATGAACATGGAATCTCCATTCGCATTCCTATATCTTTACACTCTAATAGGCCACTAGATGAACTTCTTGTAACAAAACTCCGCCAATGGAAAAATATGAAGTGTCCATCTACACGTCAAATGATTGCTCAAAGTATAATATTTTCAATAGAGGCATTGACACAATTTTGTGCTTTAGTTTGAAAAATGTTGTTGGGCACTTCTCCATCCAATTCCATGGTTTGTTCTTTTTCAACAAGTCACTAAGTGGTATTGAAATCTTAGAGTAACCTTCAAAAAATATGTGGTAATAGTTATCCAAACAAAGGAAACTTCTTACCTCATGAACTGTTATGGGTTCCTCCCAATCCTCAATCTCCTTTATCTTCAAAGATCCATGTAGATGCATCACTGCCCAATCCAATGGCCCAAGAACAAAATTTTGATCTGCCCAAAGGCACACATAGACTTCTTTAATCATAATTGGTCATGCCTCAGTGCCTCAAATATTTCTACTAAGTGCTTGTTGTGGTATTCAATGTTCTCACTAAACACCACAATCTAATCTAGGTAGAGAATCATTGGCTTATCCAAGAATTGTTTCAACACATCATTCTTCAAGGTGCAAAAGGTTGTTGGAGCATCAAGCACAAGCCAAAAGACATAAAAAGAAACTCAAAACAACCATACATTATCAACGAGGTTGTCTTTTCCTTGTCACATTCTACAATCCTTACCTGGTAGTATCCTTGCTTCAAGTCCATCTTTGAGAAGAACTTGGCCTTAGCCAACTTGTCAAATAAATCTATGGCCAAAGGTAAGGGGTACTGATTTTTTTATGGTTCGCTTGTTAAACACATAGTAGTCCAAGTAAATCCTCAATTTTGGGGTGTCCTCCTTTTGGAAGAGGATTGGTGTGCCACACAATGACCTAGAAGGTCTAATGAACCTAGCGTTAACAGGCTCTATCCACTGCCACCTCAACTCTTCCAACATGGTTCTAGAAAGTTGATACGAAGCTCTCACCAGAGGCTGCAACCCTAGTTCCATCTTAATATGATGGTCAATGGTAACTGTGGTTCCATCTCAATATGATGGTCAATGGTGCTCCTGGGTGCGAACACTTTTGACAATGAATCAAGGATCCAATCAACAAATGCATCCAACACATTGGCAAGTGTTGGCAGAAAAAGCATCTCAAATCCATCCTCAACCACTTCCCCAATTATTTCTGCAAAATTTTACTATTATAGGCACCTGACTTCCCTCTTTATGCTCAATGCATAGACAATCCACACCCATCCATATGACTTTCTTTCTATTGTGCACACAACACTAGTCTTCCATCCACCAAATATCACCAACTTGTCCGCAAATGGCACGAGAATTGACTACGTTCTCTTTAGGAATTCCTTCCCAAGACTCATGTCAAAGTCATTTATCTACAATACTAAGAAGTCAACATGGCCTTTCCACTTATCCAATGATATGTGGACTATGGATGCAACCTGCTGCATTAGCCTTATAATTGACCACCTTCATTGAAGCACCACACGATCCAACTCTAAACCCAAGTTCACTTTCCAACTCTTTCTTCAAGAAGTTGTGTGAGACAACATAATCCACCAATGCATAGTGTTCTTACATTGATAATCAAATTCACATAACATAGCCGATGGGAACTCCATCGTTGGTTTCCAACCAAGGCAACGATCCACTGTAAAGACTTCTCTAAGAAGGTCTTCTCCCTTCCATATGTAAAATTCAATTGTGAAAAACTTTTTAAAGGACATGAACAACAACAAGACGAAACAAAAACTTTACCTCTGCTTGAAGTGGCTTGCCAATGGGTACCAAGCACTGCCATCTTCTAAAGTTTTTCATTGGCAATGCCTAAGTTCAACTACTCTTGGGTACAAGACATTATATAATGTGTCCTCTTTGACTGTTGTGTGCATATTTACTTGGCTAAAGTGCATTCTAAGGTGTGATGGGACACTCACACAGGATTTTCCTGGACCGACCATGGACTATAAAAAATGTTTAGAGTCTTCCCTCACCTTTTTCCAACCTCTAGTGCTCGTTGACACTATTCCAAATGACCGTTGAAGGGGTCGCCCCAACACCTATGCCATGTGCTTCCTCCATGAGCTCCCAAACCTTCTAGGCAACTTCTTGGTCGAAGTATGATCACAAAGCTATCTCGAACAAGTCAAACCACCCTCCCAACTTGTTGTTTCCTTTTGAAACATGGTGAAGAGTGCCCAATATAATTTTGAAACCAACTCCTTGAAGAAGTTGAGATCATATCCCTATCATGGACCTAAGTGTCTTGCTCAAAAAATTTATTTTTGTCCTCTCTGATTATGCGGCAGTGTGCTTCCTCAACTAGAATGGCATGACCAACCTACATCTACTACAACCATAATACATATCTTCACCTAAAGTCTTCTCATAACTTCACTTTAAGTTACGATAGTTAAATGCATATCCAAGTCCAACACAACTTTTTTTATCCAACAACAATAAGCGTATGTTCAACGACAACCTTAAAACATTCCAATAATATTTATACTTAGTGAGTATTATAACTTGACGAAAACAAGCATACAAGGAATAGTCACATCCAATAGACATAAAGGAACCATAGTAGAAGTATGGAGAGGGACCAAGACATGTGACTTAACACTATATTATATAAAAAATGTTACAAGTACAACAAGGGAGAAATACCAATGTGCTTGTTTGTTCCAAGGTGGACCCAAGTGTCATCCATCCTTTTCTTGGGTGACTTGTCTGCTAACCCTCTACCGAATCATTCCAAATTGTGCAAAGTCCACTTAGGTAGTCCCAAATCCTTCCAAGTCGTCCCAGGATTCGCCCCTTGGGTTCATATGTGTTGCGTGTACACCCAAGACTTCCCAAATCCATGTAAGAGGAAACATGAACAAGTCACCACTCCATCCATTTGATCGAGTAGATGTTAGAACCTTTTGTGGATATCATTCGTTCCCATCTTAGCAGTGCACCTACTGCCATTTAGATGAGGTCTTACATTCCACTTTTCCACCTCGGCTTCTTTAAAACCTCTCACTTATGCTTTTCTACATTCGAACTAGAAGGGCATGTTCTGAGGAAGTAAATGACTTGTGAAGTCAATAGTCCTCTCTATGTCATCCGACAACAATGTAGCATTTTTTTATGGGCTTGTTAGACAAAATTGAACTGTGTTTGTGTGAAAAAATGGAGGTCAATTGGGTTTCTACGATTACAAATGCCGAATACAAAAACAAAAGACCACGTTATTTGCCGAATCACGAAATGAGAAAAGGTTGTGGGCCCAACACTTTGGGTTTTGGGGTTCGAGGTTTGGTGATTACAAATGCCAAACACCAACACACAACAACTCTCGAATCGCGAAAAATGTGAATGGAATGTGGGCCCAGCACTTCGGGGTTTCAGGGTTCGGGATTTCGAGGTTTATGAACACCCGACGCACAAACAAAATGAAATAAGAAATGCCAAATTGTGAAATGTGATTAGTGTGTCGGCCCAAAAATTTCAGGTTTCGGTGTTTGGTAAAGAAAAGGAACTCTGCACATATGTAGCAAGTAAGTCCCAAATGCCAAAATATCAATTTTGTATTTAATCTCCTTTTAAAATCACACGCTCCAACAAATAAACTCAGAATAAATAAATAACTGGTTTCGTAATTAGTAAAACCAAAAATTACTGCATTTGCTCAAAAACGAATTTATCAAGAAATAAAATGAGTTTACAAACTCAATAACAAAAAATCATAAAAGTAGAGCAAACTTCCAAACAGTGAATAACCGATTTGATTCAAGAAATGCTTTCAAGATCTTGTCTCACACTCTATGTATGGATTACAATATGACTCAAGTATTTATAGGAACAAAACTTGCCCCTTCATCCTTAGGAAAAATTAAATCAGGGAGGTGATGGTATTTGGTGGCCTGCAAAGGCTAAGGCGGTCATCGCTTGGCAGTAAACCCTCACGTCTTGAAGGGTCACAACGACCACCGATCCACCGTCATAAGGCAGTGAAATGACTAATCTCTGACATACTCCCTCTTAATCATTTCAGGGAAAAACAAACTTAAACATGTAAAACTAAATTATTGTAAACAATGCATTACAGCTTGCAGACCCCAATATTACTTCTATGTTTTTTAAACAATTCATTTCCCAAAGGCTTCATAAAAATGTCTGCAAATTGTTCTTCAAATCTGCAGAACTGAACAAAAATCTCCTTACTAGTTACGAGCTCTCGAATGAAATGATACCTTGTATCAATGTGCTTACTTTGTTTGTGAAAAACATGATTCCTTGACAATGAAATGGCAGATTTATCGTCACAGACAATTTGGGTTGCATCATTCTGGTTATGCAACAATTCATTCAAGACACTTCTCATCCATATAGCTTGACATGCAGCTGCAGCTATTGCAACATACTCTGCCTCAGTGGAAGATAGAGTCACAATGGGTTGTTTCTTTGATGCCCATGCCACTGCTCCAGATCCAAGACTAAAAATATACCCAGATGTGTTTTTCCCGTCATCAATGGAATCTGCAAAATCACTATCAGTATATCCGATCAGCTCAAAGTTTAATATTGATGTGTATCGGATACCAAAATTAGTTGTTCCAGCAACATATCTTAGGATCCTCTTTCCTTCTTGCCAATGAGTACTCTTCGGAGTCTCCATGAATTTGGAAATCAAACTCACAACAAACATAATGTCAAATCTGGTTACTGTTAAGTACATAAGGCTTCCAACCAACCTCTTATACAGGGTTGGATCAACATATGATCCTTCATCATACTTGCTCAGTTTAACACCAATTGACATTGGTGTTGCAGCTGGATTGCAATTCAACATTCTCAACCTTTTCAACACCTCATTTGCATAGTTAGTTTGACAAATGAAAATTCCATCATCAGATTGATCCACTTCAATTCCAAGAAAAAAATTCATTAAACCTAAATCAGTCATCTCAAACTCTGCTTTCATGGCATTCTTAAAACATCTATAGATAGATCTCCTGTAAAGATCAGGTCATCAACATACAAATAGACAATCAAAAATTTACCTTTCTGGTCTACCTTTGTATACAGAGCTGGTTCACTTAGAATTCTATTGAATCCAACATTGATTAGGTATTCATCAATTCTATTATACCAAACTCTGGATGCATGCTTCAATCCATATAAAGCTTTCCTTAACTTGTAAACCTTATCTCTATGTTTATCAATCTCATAACCCAGAGGTTTTCTAACATAAACCTCTTCTTCCAAATATCCATTCAAGAATGCAAGCTTAATGTCCATTTGATGCATGATCCATCTATTCTGAGCTGCAATAGCTAAGACCATCCTCACAGTGTCAATTCTTGCCACAGGAGAAAATTTTTCATTATAATCAATATTGGGTTGTTGACTAAACCCCTGAGCTACAAGTCTTGCCTTGTACTTTTCAACTTCACCATCTCCACTCAGCTTAGTCTTATAAACCCATTCAACACCAATGCTCTTCTTACATTCAAGTAAATTAACAAGATCCCAAGTGTTATTCCTTTCAATAGAATCAATCTCCTCATCCATTGCTTTTATCCAGACATCCTCTTTAGCAACTTCATCATAACTTGTAGGATCATAAGCTAAAAATGCAAAATTTGAAATCTGATCCACCTCTTCATTCTAATCATATAATTCTCTTAAAATTCTAGTTATTTGTCCTTTAAATCTATTTTTCAATGAAGCTAAAGTAGGATCTGATTCACTACTTACCTGTGAATCTGTTTGATGTCCACCATGTTCAGATGGCTCACCACGCTCATTTGTTATGGGAATTGTAAATTGAGATGGGTTGAAATATGTTGCTTGCCTTGTTGGACTTCTTGTTGCAGGCATATATGCATGTGGAACCATCTTTCCATCTCTTTCAACTTGCTCAACTCCATCATCATCTTCATGGGGTAACACAGCTCCCTCTGAAATTGATTTGTCAATACTTCCATCCCAGGCTTCATCTTCTTTAAATTGAACATCTCTACTGATTACATATTTCTGGGTGATGGAATTGTAGAGTTTATATGCCCTAGACTCTTCACTGTATCCAACAAAGATACATCTCTTGCTTATGTCATCCAACTTCCTTCTCATTTCTGCAGGTACATGCGCAAATGCAACACATCCAAAAATTCTGAAATGGGAAACATTACAAGACTTACCATCCCAAGCTTTCTGAGGTACACGATCCCTCACAGTCTTGGCCCGACTTCTATTCAAGATAAAAACAAAGCAAAGAACCACATCTCCCCAATATTCATTTGAAATATCCTTCTCTTTCAACATGCTTCGAGCCAATTCCATGATGGTCCGATTCTTCCTTTCAACCACTCCATTCTGTTGTGGATTATATCGAGCAGTAAACTGTCTTTTTATTCCATGAAGACCACAAAATTCAATGAATTCATTCAATTTATACTCACCTCCTCTGTCAAACCTGAGGATCTTAATGGTTCGACCACTCTCATTCTCAACCATAGACTTAAACTTCTTAAAAACATCAAAGGATTCAAACTTTTGTTTCAAAAAATACAACCAAGTCTTTCTACTGAAATCATAAATGAAAGTCATAAAATAAACACAATCAGTTAAAGAAGGTGTTTGGATAGGTCCACATAATTTTGTGTGGACAATTTCCAATGGAGCTTTTGCTCTATAGGAAACACCTGCAACAAATTTCTCTCTATGATGCTTCCCAAGGATACAACTCTCATGAGAGCTTATAGGTTGTTGAATACAGGGAAGCCCCTTTACCATCTGCTTCTTATGTAACAGATCTAAGCCACCAAAATGTAAATGGCCATATCTCAAATGCCATAACCAAGATTCATCTGAACTTCCAACTTTATAAACATTCAAACAACTACTCAAATCATTTCTCATAATAAGTGGAAACATCCTATTCTTGGTCATCTCTACTCTTGCAATCAACTATTTGCTGGGAAATTTATCATAGATTGTACATACCTTGTTCTTGAAGAACACTATGTACTTTTTCTCAATCAGTTGTCCAACATTGATAAGATTGCATTTTAAACCAGGCACAAAGTAAACATCATCAATATTTCTTCTCTGATTGTTCTTAGTGTAAAATGGAACTACACCTTTACCATTAACTGTAACCTTACAGTCATTTCTCAGTTTGACTTCAGACTGGATACTAGTATCAATGGAAGAAAATAAGTCCTTATTACCAGTCATGTGGTTGCTGCAACCACTATCCAAAAACCAAATATCATTTGCACATTCCTGAGTGATGTTACAGGTCGAAAACACAGGATTTTGATGATCCTCAGACTCATTTGTGATATGTGCAGAGTGCTTTCCAGCATCTGCCTGTTTCTTCCAACATTTGTTAGCAAAATGCCCAAACTTCTTACAATAATAACATTGCACTTTGCATTTATCATACCTTTGATTTCCTTGCTGCCGGGGTTTGTTGTTGCTCCCTCTTAAATTAGGAAGATTTTGTTGAGGCTTCTGCTCAGACTCTGATTCGGTTTTATTGTCCCTTGGGTCAGAAAATGGACCTCCTCTTCCACGAGTATGAAATTTTCCTCTTCTTCTGCCTCTGGTAACATGCAGTTGGGATTTGAAAGCATACTCCAATGATCCTTCTTCATATCTAGATATCCTAGATTCATGAGCAACAAGAGAACCAGTTAACTCATCAGTTTGCATTAAACTTAAATCTTTAAATTCTTCTATAGGAACAACAACATGCTCAAACTTCTTGGGCAAACTTTTCAACACTTTTTGAATAACTCTTTTATTCTCAACATCATCTCCATACTACCTAAGTTGGTTCACAACACTCATTACTTGAGTCATGAAAGTATCAACACTTTCGTTATCCTTCATCTTCAGATTTTCGAAATCCCTTCTGAAGTTCTGCAACTTGACTGTCTTCACCTTAGACACCCCTTGATAACAGGTTTCAAGAATGTCCCAAGCCATCTTTGAAGATGCAGCACTACCAATCTTCATAAAAATGGATTCATTTAATCCTTGCTGGATTAATCCAAGAGCTTTATTATCCTTCTTCCCGTTTTCCTTCAGCAAAACATGGTCAACATTAGACAGAGCCAATCATGTTGCAGCATCAACAGGCTCAGCATAACCATCAATAACATAAGTCCACAAGTCCTGAGAACGCAAAATCGTCATCATCCGAATATACCAGAATTCATATGACTTCTCACTCAGTACAGGAACCTGAATCTGAGGAGAAATACTGCCAGATGCAACCATTTATAAAAATTGACAGAATTTAAATAAACCTTCACGCAGAAAAATATGAGAATAAAAGTTTTGGCACTAGCAGGAATAATCAACAATGAATTAAGCAATTGCCAGACAAATTGCAGGCTCTGATACCAAATGTGAAAAAAGGGAGGTCAATCGGGTTTCGGCGATTACAAACACCGAATACAAAAACAAAAGACCACGTTGTTTGCCAAATCCCGAAATGACAAAAGGTTGTGGGCCCAGCACTTTGGGTTTCGGGGTTTGGGGTTTGGCGATTACAAATGCCAAACACCAACACAAAACAACTCCTGAATCACGAAAAATGCGAATGGAATGTGGTCCAAGCACTTTGGGGTTTCGGGGTTTGGGATTTTGGGGTTTACGAACACACGACGCACAAACAAAATGAAATAAGAAATGTCCAATTGCGAAATGCGATTAGAGTGTGGGCCCAACAATTTCGAGTTTCGGTGTTTGGTAAAGCAAAGGAACTCCGAGCATATGTAACAAGCAAGTCCCAGATGCCGAAATATCAATTTTGTATTTAATCTCCTTTTAAAATCACATGCTCCAACAAATAAACTCGGAATAAATAAATGACTGGGTTCCTAATTAGTAAAACCAAAAATTACTACCTTTGCTCAAAAATGAATTTATCAAGAAATAAAATGAGTTTACAAACTCAATAACATAAAATCATAAAAACAGAACAAACCTCCAAACAGTAAATAACCTATTTGATTTAAAAAATGCTTTCAAACTCTTGTGTACAGATTACAATATGATTCAAGTATTTATAAAAACAAAACTTACCCCTTCATCCTCAGGAAAAATTAAATCAGAGCAACCCTCACGTCTTGAAGGTTCAAGACAACCACCGATCCGCCATCATAAAAGGGTGAAATGATTAATCTCTCACAATTTGGTCGAGTGTTTCCAAATAAAAGGGATAAGCGCTTATCCCTAGCCTTTACATAATTTAGCAAGGGATAGGCACATGATATGAAAAGGTAAGGGATAAGCGCCTACCCCCAGGCTTTACATCATTGGGAAGAGATATATCCGTGATAAGTATCAATGCAGAGTCCAGACGTTCTATCCGTGATAAGTATCAATGTCTGAAAACGTTATTTTCAAGATAAATTCAGCTGTTGCAAGAGGAATCGGTCAAAAGGTAGAATTTTTAGCCAACGCACTTTTCCTGGTGAAAAGAAAAAATTGAATGTCTACAAAATCAGAGTTTGATCCACGTTAAATTAAATGAAAGATTTTGAGGCGTCCCTCCCTTTGATTAACCTTGTGGAATTGTTGTGTGTTTTTCTACATAAATCTGTAGGAAGTTATTTTTTATTTTAGTTTAAAATGGATTTTTGAATAGATATCCAATAATTTCTCATAGCTTTTTTAAATAACTAACTTCTTTTAACTTGTGTTTTTCTACATAAATTTATATTAAATAATTAATTTTTTGTTATTTAAAATCTATTTTTAAATAAATATCCAATAATTTCTCACATAAAAAATATCCCTAAAAAATATTCCCTAACAAAACTAAAACTAAAACGTAGAAATATATATACAAATACATCTGTATATATCTCGCTCACATGAAAAATATCGCTCGTTAAATTATATACATATGTATATATCTCGTTTTCATTTCCAAATTTGAGGACTCGTGCTTACAGCGTACCTGTTTCCGGTATCGTAAAACTTAGCCATGTATATATTAAAGACCGAGACAAATACAAGCTTTGCAAAGGAATCGGCTATTTTTCTCAAGCGAAAAAGGATTTGTCTGTCCAGTTTGATCGTCGGTGAGATGAAAGGAAAGATTCTAGCGCGTTCCTCACTTTCTGAATCCTCTAGAGCCGTGCGCTGCATCGCTTCATTTTTTCTCCTTGGCTTCTTCAAAACATGCGTTCCTCACTTTCTGAATCCTCTTAAGCCCTGCGCTGCATAGCTTCATTTTTTCCTCCTTGGCTTCTTTAAAACAGTTGACATATTTTCTACTTATGGGAAGGGCGCGTTCTGAAGAAGTAAACGACCTCGGGTATTTGTATAAAATGATGAAGAAATTTTTGTAAATGTCATCAAGAACAATATGGTATTTTTTTACTAGTTTGGTAAACAAAAATGAGCAATGTTTAGCCAAGTTTTTCCAAAAAAATTCTAAAAAGCAAGGGGTAGGTCGTTATTTGGCAAGTTATAGGCATAGGTTTTGAGCGATACACATTTATTCTTGGTTTTTACATAGTTTGATAAGGGATAAGTATACAGTTTGAATGGGTCTAACGGTTAAAAACATGTGTTTCCTCTTAATAGATCACAAGTTTAAATCTAGAAGAAAATAGAGTATGTATACCTTAAACTTTACCAATCAAATAACTAGACAAAAAAAATCTCATAAACCAATTTAATGTATAATTTGAATTGACTTTAAAAATAAATTATTATTATTATTAATACATATGCTATATTAACAATAATTTTTCTACCCATATAAGGCATTCAAATAGATACAAGATGTGCGAATGTTCGAACATTTATCCCTTACCCATTTATCCGTGATAAGTACAATACAGTGTCCAGACCTTAAGATAAATCCAGGAGTTGCGAGAGGAATCGGCCATTTTTCCTCGTGAAAAGAAGAAATTGACCGTCCACAAAGTAAATTAAATGAAAGATATTGGCTCCTCCCTCGCTTTGCATAACCTTCTGGAACCGTCAGCTGCAAAGCTTTTCTTTTTCCGCTTAGCTTCTTTAACTTGTGTTTTTCAAATCGGTAGGAAATCGTTATTTTTCTTTTGTTGCCTTCTAAAATCGATTTTTAAATCATATCTAATAATTTCTGAAAGTTTCTTTGAAACAATTAACTGTTTTAACTTGTGTTTTTCTACATAAATTTATACAAAATAATTTTTTTTATGGTTTAAAATCGATTTTTAATATATATCCAATCATTTTTCACAAAATTTTGTACAAATATTCCTCAAAAATATCCCTAACAAAGCTAAAACGTAGAACTTTATATATCTCGCTCGTTTACTTACCAACATATTCTTCATATGGTCTCTGCCCAACTATATTACAAAGCGGGTCGTAGTTGCAAATAACAAAAACCCAACTGTCGTTCAATTGACTGGAGAGTAGCCGAGGCTCGGGGAATCTCTCCACACGATCTGAGCATGGTGTCCGCACACTTGACCTCGAGTGCAAGAATTAGAAGAGTAATTATAGTATCGCTTCTCCTTACCGGAAGTCCACACGGTGCTTCCCGCAGGATCAGAATAGCCCGTCTCTTTGTACAGATTTTCTCCGTATTGGACACCAGAGTGCTCCAGACCGCAGTCTGCTTTGGGTTGATTTGTATAAGCAGTAGTTTTAAGCAGTCTGCTTTGGGTTGATTTGTATAAGTAGTAGTTTTAAATGTTCTAAGTTTTGGCTTTTTCATGATTTGATATTGAATTTGCAGATTTGAATGATTACTTAGATTTGAGTGATTAAATTGCTAGAAAACAATCAAAAGGTAGCGAGTCCTGTTTGAGCATAAGCGAGTCAATTGGTTGAGATCATAAAGCTTACTTTTCTTTTTGGTCTGGCCTTTCTGCAGAGACTGGCCTTATTTTAAGTGCCTGTGTCTTCAAGTTCTGTCAATATGGGAGGAGCAGCATCAGTAATACAGCAGCCAGGAGCCCAGGGATTTGTGTTGATACAAAAAAATCTAAGTATGGCGACTACACAACTGAATGAATTATCTCTGCTAAGGTTCGTTTCGTTTCTCGATCCACTTCATTCCTTCTTCCTTCGATTGGATAGAGAGAGTAAAGATGCGGCGGTATTCCTTGCCACAATACAATGTTTAGACTACTGCATAATAAGTAAGAATTATTGCTCCATTGGCTCTCAACAATACATTGGTTTGGCTTATCAGAATAATATTAAATTTGGTTGATCGGCACTTTGCATCATGTTGCTCATAGCACTCGGTGAGTGATTGAGCATCGATCTTTGATTTCTGGATATTTTCAAAAATGCAGATTTTCACCTATTCAACTGGTGCTTTTATGTTTTGATAATAGGAAACCCCATTTCACTATTTTGAAAATAGGAAATTTTAATTATTTTATTTTGTAAGCTAACAGTTTTTTGTACATTGGAAATCCTGCCAATTTTATAAAAAAAATGGGGACAGTTTTTTTGTGGATCTATTTCTGGATATTTTAAAAAATGCAGAATTTCACTCATTCAATTGGTGCAATGATGTTTTAAAAATAAAATTTTAATTATTTTATTTTGTAAGCTAACGGTTTTTTGGACGTTGGAAATCCTGCCAATTTTATAATAATTATGGGGACAGTTTTCTTGTGGGCACTCAAAACCCTGCTATTTTATTAAAAAGAAAACAGAAAATACGATCTATAGGAACATGATCTATTTGTTATAGGATAAATTTATCAATGATAAATAAGTTGAAAACATATATGTTCCGAAAATAGGAAACCTTCCATTACTCTATTTTTCTGAATACGCAGAGTGAATGCTAAATGAACTGGGTGAGTACTAAAGTATACATTTGTGTACACAGAAATGCAAACCCTCAGTGCCCACCTAGGAGGGCGAAGACATCAATTGAAAAGCCATAAAAACAAAAACATTACGCGCAGCAGTTTAACGAAATAATGCACAATAATGCACGAAATCCACAATCTATGACTCTCAAGCGGTCACACAGTAGAATAGAGAGCTGACCTTGAAGGGAGGTGACATTGCCGCCGCAGAAAACGACTTTATAGTTATTGCCTCCGGAGCAATTGAAGGTGCTGGTGGCGTCGTCCATTGCATAGCTGTAGGCCTGGGGGCATTGGTCCTTGAAAAACTTCGAATAATTAGTCCGACTGCAATTGTTCGAATATTCCCCCGTGCAGCAATATTGCGGTGTATTGAAAGTAGTGCAGGCGCTATAGCATCCGTTGACAACCTTCAATTCAGCGGGGCAGACGGCATTTATGTCGCTGCTGCAGGCGATTGCCTGGCACGAAGAGTTGGAGGGTATGATCGACATTGGCAGGTTGAATCCCTCGACGAGAGAGATGTCATAGAAGTCTAGATTGTTGGATTGATTGAGAGAGTACTCGACCACAGTTACAGGGGGGCTCGCAGGCTCTTCACAGTATAGTGGACTCCCGCAGTTCCCAGTATTGCAGCCGCCTTCGCCGCTGCTGTCGAAGAAACACCCCGTGCGCCCCCATAACCTGCCCCGTTCTGTATCATTGGCGACTGGAAGCGTCCACAACTGCCCACTCTCCAGCCGTGTCCCACCGCCGGGTAAACCGGCTGCCCAAACCGTGTATGGACATTTATTCTGGATCTCGAAGACCGCACCTTCTGCCCCTGCAAGGATCACAAATACAGTTATAAAGTTGAACTCTTAAACAAACAAGCAAAAGCGTCTATTATTGCAGTTATTACCCAGTGTAGCGCAAATGTATAACGCTACGATGAATGCGAGCGAAACTCCGTTTGCTCTCGCCATGACTGGGATTCAAACTTTAACAGGTAAAAGCCGAATTATGAGGCTGTTCATATTGCGTCCACAGCAACGCCCAATAGTCTATGTACTCGCGAGACCCGTGACAATTACGGCCTTAACGCGTAGGCATTGGCTAAACTCATAATGCGTCCACAGCAACGCCCAATAGTCTATGTACTCGCGAGACCCGTGACAATTACGGCCTTAACGCGTAGGCATTGGCTAAACGTTCTATCTTTTAAATTTTTCTCTGACAAAATGGAAAAAATAACGGAAAAACTACTAAAAGTTGGAACGTTTAGAATACGTTTTTATAAACTACCTTTAGAACTTTTACTCATTCCAAACCAAATGATAAAAGATGTAACGCATCCTTATTTGCAATGTAAACATAGTTTACCCTATTTCAATCTTTGCTTAATGATAAATAGATCTTTTACGTCAGCCATACTTTATGATACTTAAAAAGTTCCGTGACAAGGTGCAATTTCGATAATGTAGCACACGCATCGAAGCAGCGAACCACATAACCCATCTCATTCAACAGTCAC
>JZKD02S1674324.1:345403-371890 GCA_000966675.3 Picea glauca | reverse complement strand
GAGAACCTCTATCTCAAAAAACCTTCATTTAGGCCCTCAAAATGGCCCTGGAAGTTAAAACCTGCTAAAAATAGTAAATTGCCAAAATTGCCAGAAAACTGTTTTGAGCCAGTCGAAAAAAGGTGGGTGGCCATCGATATCCACCTGGATCATTTCCGTCCAATGAAAATTTCATGAAAAGTTCTTGAAAATTAAAATCCACAGTTCCTAATGATTATAACCATTGGATTCCTAGTACAACATCTGCACCACCCATGGGTATAACAATCATTGGACTATTCATTATAGATTCCCCCATAGTAAGATTGATCTTATTGCATTTTCCTGAGCAATTGATAGTTCCTCCATCTGCAATCATTACTTGAAACTCTAGCACTGGATATACAAAGAAATTAACTAAAGACTCATCAATCTCAAAAAGTACAATCGGATCATTCCTCCCTATAACACTTTGGAAACCAGAAGAATCCACATAAACCCTAGATGAAATTACTTCCTGTGTAAGCAAAGAAGATGACTTAGCCCTCTCCTCCAAGCCTGTATTATAAAATGCTACAGGAATTCCCCCTTGAGAAAAAGACCATTCTGGACTTCCTTCAAAGCCTACAAGCCCTACCTTCAACTCTGAGGCCTCTAGAGGATTACCCAGATTACTCCCCCTGAAAAAATTCTCATCCTCAGGCTCACTCGTCGAAACATCCGTAACTTCCACAACTTCAAAAATTATCCTCCCCAGAGTAAGACACCCCTCACTCGCATAAAAATAAATCCCTCCTAAACTGGTAGTATCCCCCCCCTTCCCCCAATCACTTGACTGATCTGCAATCACAGGTTGATCAACAGACCCCCCACCCACAGAGCAATCAACTCCCTTTCCTTCCAAAACCCTCCCAAAACCCAACAAAACTTCAGAGAAATCTTTCTGAGTTCCTACCCCACAATCCTTCTTAAATTCCTCAATAGAGTCAACACAGACAGGGTTAATCATAGGTCCTATCCACCCTTTTGAGGCATAAAATGGCTTAGTAGACCCCAACCATAAAGCCTTCTTCCCACCCTCAACACTAACAGAAAGATTGGACAAGAAATTGAACAAATAAGGTTTAACTTACTGGACACGTTATCGCTATCCAAGGCCAGGGATGGCAAGATCTCGATCCAGTCTTCAATGGTCAAGTTCATTTCAACTGCTTTCATTTCACCGAACACATCAAACAAGCATTGTGCCGCTTTCTTACTATCCCCATGACATTGATGCCACAGGTGTTCCATCTCCTTATGCTCTGAAAACGAAAGGCACCCGCATATAATTTAGCCTCTATTGGATTATTGTTCCACGCCACTCAATTTCTATCTCGGCATGTAACTATCACATACCCACTACGAAAAAATAAAAATTTTCTCTCTTCCTCAAGGGATAGAATGCCCGAATTCCTCCGAGGGCCTAACGCAGGCTAGCTCTTCCCTTATCCACCTCCATGTGATCGTGGTTTATGACCACATGCCAAGCCAAGTGGCACCTTTCTCATTTGGTGACTCAACAATGTAAGAGATTCAAGTCTTTTCGACTCTTCAAACCTAAAAACTCGGAATCTTACTTTTGATGAGATCGATGGCTGCGAATCTCCCCTTGATCCGACAGTCCTATCCATATCGAGATTTCGGTAACCAGGAGTTTGAAATGAAGCGACCCAAACCACTGCTCACTCCCTTCCCCGAACTCCAATACACTGGTTCTTGTACGATATCCAATGACCCTCAATGATTTGGATCCAACGGTCTAGATCTTTTCGGAGTTTCATGAACCAGGAGTTAACGATGCAACGACTCCAAATCTCTTGTCATTCCAATCCTCGAATTTTGATATGGGAATTTGTGTATGAGATCAACGACCCTCGTTGATCTAGATCTGACGATCACTATCCCTCATGAGCTTAAGGGTGTTGAAAGACACTCGGTCTTAATCGCACGTCGGGGTTTCGTATACCAGGACTTCACAACTTGCGAAGACGAGGGGTCTTGCCCTTGGGTTTCCCAAGTGCTAAAACATCGAAACCCATTCATGCTACACCGATTCGGGGTTTCATGTACCCAGATTTCATGACTCGCGAAGACAAGGGGTCTCACCCTTGGGTTTCCCGGGTGCCAAAATGCTGAAACCCATTCACGCTACACAGATTTGGGGTTTCGCATACTGGGATTTCATGACTGGTGAAGATGAGGGGTCTCTCCCTTGGGTTTCCCATGTGCCAAAACGTCGAAACCCATTCACGCTACACCGATTCGGGGTTTCTCATACCGAGATTTCACGATTGGCGAAGACGAGGGGTCTCGCCCTTGGGTTTCTCGGGTGCCGAAACAACGAAACCCATTCACTCTACACTGATTTGGGGTTTCTCATATCGATATTTCACGACTAGCGAAGACAAGGGGTCTCGCCCTTGGGTTCCCCGGGTGCCGAAACGCCGAAACCTGAGAGGACTACTCTTTCTTGTACAAGGCTTCTAGAATCAGATCACATGATTCTTCGAAGGGTTCTTGGGTAATTATCCCTGATCTTAGTCGAGTCTCTGGGTAAAGGTTTGGTACAGTTCCAAGGTTTATGGGGTAATTCCCGAGGAAGAGTACTCTTGAGGGGCCTTCCTATAATATAACGAGAATCAAGCAAACAAGACGATTCTTGATGGGGCAAACTCATGCCCCAGACTTAATCATTTGTACATAAACCAACTATGGCATGTAAGTGTAGACATGCATCTATTATTTCCAGTCTAAAACACCAGGCAATCATTCCACACAGAAATCATCATGGGCATATAAACATGAGCATGTCTTCATGATATTCAATTGAAAATATAAGGCATAAAACACTTATCATATCCACCAGGCGTGATGCAACTCCTGAGAGGGGTGCGCGTTTCCACCCAACCGTAGGCTCAGTGACTCCAAACAGATTTACCACTAGCCACCCCCGAGCTAGACCACGATGCTTTGAGATTCAGTCTCCTACTTCCAGCTCAACGGAAGTCAAGGATGAAGGTTACTTTCCTTCTCCTGATACAAAAAAATAATCTCGAATGAAGGTTACTCTCCTTCTCCTATATTCAGAACTCTCTGTGTTTCCATAGTTTCTCCAATTCTCTTCCACGATCCTCGTTGCGCATGCTCTCCTCTCCCCCTTACCACACTTCCTCTCTTGCCTTTTCTCTACAAGATGGCATGTGGCATGAATTTCCCCATCCATGGTCAGGTCTGGGGGATTTTATGGATGGGTGGTTCACCTCCATCCCCTCATTAACTTTTGTGGAGTCTCCCCACCTACCAATCTGACGAGAAATCCACTCCAGCATTAGAGAGTTGCTTTGGTCTTTGAGCAAGTAAAAACCAATACGGTACTGGCTCGATGGAAGTTAACGCAACCATTCCAGGTCCCTTCCACCACTTCTCATTAGCCATCATGGTATCTTTTAGCACATCCCCTCCCCAATAGTCATGCAACACATATTCATAGCACAATTTACATTCATCGACCTTTTATACAAAGGTCCATCAAATCAATCATTCACATCTTTGAGTTTTCCATAGTTCTTGGCCAATATAGTTATTTTTACAGACTGGGGGAAACAGGGTGTTACAATTCCCTCCCCCTTAAAGGAAAATCGTCCTCGATGTTCTATCTATCAATATGATGTGTATGTACAGAAGTAAACAAAATCAGATATGCATGTTTCATGGCATCTTCCATTTCCCATGTAGCCTCATCTGGGCCAAAATGTTTCCACTGCACCTTGACCTGTGCAATGGTTCAGTTCCTGAGTGGGGTTTCCTTTCTGTCCAGTATGCATTGAGGTTCTGGAAGGAATTCTCCCTCTGGTTCCACCTGGATCACAGACCAGTCAATTATATCATTAGAATCGTGTACATATTTCTTCAATAATGAAACATGGAAAACATTATGTGCTTTTACTGTGGGAGGAAATGCTAGCCTATAGGATACAGGTCCCACTCTATCTAGAACTTCAAAGGGTCCACAATACCGAGGTGCCAACTTGGCACAAGATCCCATCCTCAGGGAACTCTTCCTGGGCCTAACTCTGAGATATGCGTGGTCTCCCATCTTGAATTCTCTTGGAGTTCTCTTTCGGTCGACGTAAATTTTTCGTCTGTTCTGAGCGACCTTTAGATTTTGTTTTATCTGAATCACTTGTTGTTCCATTTCTTTCAACATGACGGGTCCAATAGTAACTCTATTTACTGGGTTACTCCAACTGACTGGAGTGTTGCATGGTCTACTACAGAGGACTTCGAAAGGACTCATCTTCAGAGATTCTTGGTAGCCGTTATTGTAGGAAAATTCCACTAGTGGCAGGTAATCTTCCCACTTTTTAGGTTGATGCATTACATGCATTCTTAGCATGTATTGTAATATTTGGTTCACTCTTTCTGTCTATCCATCATTTTGAGGATGATAGGTTGTGCTAAACAATAATTTGGTCTCTAGACCAGCCATCAAGGATTTCCAAAAGTTGGAAGTAAATTTCGTGTCTCTGTCGGACACGATCTTTTTAGGCATACCATGTAGTCTGAATATCTCCTTCATGAATATGTTGGCGATGTATATTGCCTTGCAAGTCTATTTGATGGGGATAAAATGGGAAGACTTTCTCAATTTATCCACCACCACCATGATGGCGTCATTATGCCTGGTCGAGGTTGGTAATCCGATGATGAAATCCATGGAAATGGTTTCTCATTTCCATTCCGGGATTGGTATAGGTTGTAATAATCCTTTTGGGTTTTGGTGTTCTACTTTAACCTGTTGGCATTCTAGACACTTAGCTAAATAGTTAGCTATGTCTTTCTTTAACCCATGCCAATAGAATTTTTTCCTAGTGGTCGTGATCATCTTCTGATATCCCCGGTGACCAATATATGGTCTTTTATGTAGTTCATCCAATATGAACCTCTTCAAGTCGTCACAATATGGAATATACAATCTATTTCTGTAAGTTAGCAGACCTCCATCTATCATCTGGTAGCCTTCATACTTTATCCATGTGGGTTCTTTCTCTAGGTACGAGGTCACGGTCTGGAAGAATGTGTTTGTTTCTTATGCATTCATGAATCTTTCTTTGAAATTCATCTCGTAGGTACTTACCGTTGCCAGGTGAATTGTTTTCATACTTCTGCTAAGGGAATCACCCACCTTATTTTCCTTTCCTTTAACATGTTTGATTTCAAAATCAAACTCGCTAAGGAGGGCCATCCACCTAGCTTGTCTGGCATTGAGCTTTGGTTGGTCAAACAGATATCGCAATCCACAGTGGTCTGTCATAAGTACAAATTTCCTTCCTAGGAGGTAATGCCTCCACATTTTTAAGGCGTGCACTATGGCAGCCAGCTCTAGATCATGGGTCACATAGTTGACTTCGTGTTCATTCAATTTTTAGGATTCATAGCAGACTACACTTCCTCCTTGCATAAGGACTCCTCCAAGCCCTTCCTTGCAGGCATTTGTGCACACGAGGAAGTCAACTTCAGGATTGGCGATCTTCAACATGGGTGCGTGGGTCAGTAGATGTTTTAGGGATTGAAATCTTTCTTCACATTCTTATGTCCACATGAATTTAGCTCCCTTCTTCTGGAGGGCAGTGATTGGAAAACCAATCTTGGAGAATCCTTTAATAAATCTCCTATAATATCTTTCTAAGCCCATAAAGGATCTGATATCTGAAACATCCTTCGGGGTAGGCCATTCCATGATAGACCTGATCTTGTCAGGGTCTACTGCTACTCCCTCTTCAGATATGACATGTCCAAAGTAATGTATTTGCTTCTGGAAAAAGTCAAACTTGTTAAATTTGGCATAATGTTGATGCTCTCTTAGCACTTGAAGCACAAGTCTAAGATGATCCTCATGTTCCTCTCTATTCTTGGAGTAAATTAATATATATTCAATAAAAACCAGTACAAATTTATCTAGAAATTTGCTGAGCACATTGTTCATCAAGCACATAAAAGTGGCAGGGGCATTGGTCAATCCAAATGGTACTACCATAAACTCATAGTGACCATATCTCGTCCTGAAGGCAGTTTTGTGGATGTCTTCACCCTTGATTTGGACTTGATGGTATCCAAATCTCAAGTCAATCTTTGAGAAGATGGAAGCACCTCCAATTGATCGAACAGATCATCAATCATGGGTAAGGGGTACTTGTTCTTTATGGTTACGTTATTGAGTTGTCTATAATCTATACACGGTCGAAGGGTACCATCTTTCTTTTTCACAAACAGGACTAGTGCTCCCCATGGAGACACGCTGGGCCAGATATAGCCTTTGTCCATCATTTCTTTTGGTTGTAATTTAATCTCAACAAGCTCGGGTGTGTTCATCCTGTAGGATGTCCTAGACACTAGCACCGCTCCTGGTGCAAGTTCCATCGAGAAGTCAATGTCCCTTCTTGGAGGTAGACCCGGTACCTCTTCCAGAAATACATCTCTATATTCTCTTAGTGTGGGGTGGTCTTCGAGGCTAGGTTCGTCATCTTCAATTGATTCCAACACCTGTATCGCATATAGTGGACATCCCTTTCTTCAATACTTTCTCATTTGAAGAGCTGATATTCATCTCACCGAGATAGGTTTTTGGATCCCTTGAAGGGTTATTCTTCTTCCTTCTTCACTTACACATTCTAAGGTTTTATGGTAACAGTCTAGTCTGGCTTTATATGTGGCTACCCAGTCCATACCAATCAACAAATCATACGATCCTAGGGGTAATATATTAAGGGTTTATTAGGTAGGGAATTCACCCATAGTGAATTGGCAAGCTGGTATGACCTCCGCTACCTTTCTTTTGGTGCCAATGGCTAACTGTACCAACCATGGCTTGGCGTGTTTATGTGGTTGTAATTTACACTTATCAACAGCCTTAGGGGCTATATAACTCAAATTTGAACCAGGGTCAATTAGAATAGACACTAGATGGTTGGTGATCATACCTTCCATCTCCACCACTGAGGCTTGGTGGTAATCTTGTTTGATATCCAAGGATGCATAAATTTGCGGCACACTCCTAGCCATGTCATTGAAAGTGGTAGTTTACTGAACGTTGTAAAATATCCGACTGTTCTGTTGTCGGTGCGGGCAGTCCCTCAGTAGATGTTCTTCTCCACAACCCCAACATTTCAAGGGTTCTTTCTTTGGGTTATCAATCTTCCCTGGCATAGATCCAAAAGTTTTATTTCCACTCTGGGAGGGGAAATTCTATTGGTGTACACTTTGGGTTGGGAATCTCATCCTTGAGTCATTTTTATAGTTTTTAAATCTTGGGGATTGAAACCCCTTTTTCGAGAATCCCGAACTGTTCTTCTGCTTCCAGCCTTCATGAGGTTCTGTCCGATGCCCAAGCTGTTCATAACAATATCTTGCCTTTCAGATAGTGTCTTCTAGGGTCTTTGGCTCGTCAAACTCAATTCTGTTTTGATAGTCTTTAGGTAGTCCACTGGTGAATCGTTGCACCTTTTCCTTTTCTGCTTTTATATAGGGTACGCACCTAAGCAACTCAAGGAACCTGCTGACATATTCCTCTATGGTGAGTTGCCCTAGCTTGAATTCATAGAATTCTTTAGTCTTTTCATCGAAATACTTTTCCGACAGATACTTCTTCTTGAAGTATTTTTCAAACCGTTCCCAAGATAGGTCTTCTTCATGAATCCCTTTTACATTCTTAAGGTCTTCCCACCAAATGGAATACTTCCCATTCAAGTTTAAAGTGGCTACTCGGGCCTTTAAGTTTTCCAAGAAGTCATGGACTCTGAAATACTTATTTATTCCAAGCAGCCAGGCCTCCGCTTCCTCTTCCTTATTTATTTCACCGTCGAAAGAGGGTGGTTTGGCCTTATTGAATTCTTCAAGATTATGATTTTTGGAATGATTTCGCTTCTTCTTTTTTCTTCAGGAACAAGAACTCATTCTGCTACTAGAAGATCCCCCTGATTCGCTAGTTTCCTTTCTAGAGGACTCGTCCGACGCTTGTCCCTTATCTCTGAGGTGGACCTTCCTCGAGGTGCTCCTCCTAGATGGGCTTCGACTTCTCTATGTCTGTCGTTGGTCCGCGTGACTCATGTTAGGTCCATGCTACAATTGTCTTTGTATGTCGAATAAACTCTGCAGCAAGACTACATTAATTTCCATTTGCTTCTCTTTCTCTTTTATCAACCTCTCATTGTCGACCTTGCATCTCTGTAGTTCGTCCATGAGGCTTCTCACAGTCTCAGCTAGATCTGGAGGGGTCTCTACCACTCTCCTTTCATTAGACTCTTTGTCTCTATTGTGGGAGCCATCCCCCACTTCAGGGTGCATCACCATTCTATGCGTGTGTAGTTTCCCACAGTTGATCGTTTGCTTGTTGTGCAAGAAAAACACTTGTTGTTAGTCAACATTATATTCATTCACAATCAGTGCATATTTCATATTTTTCAAATACATACACACAGCAGGAAATTTTCATTCTTAGTTTCGGCTTCTGATAAAGGAGGTTAAGATAGAGGGTTACTCCTTTTAAGAGTACTTCAAATGGAGTTTCTGCACAACTCGTCCATGAGCCCAAGCAGGCCAAGTGTTGTAACCATGCTCTGATACCAATTTGTCACATACCCACTACGGAAAAATAAAAAATTTCGCTCTTCCTCAAGGGATAGAATCCCCGAATTCCTCCGGGGGCCTAGCGCAGGCTAGCTCTTCCCTTATCCACCTCCATGTGATCGTGGTTTACGACCACAGGCCAAGCCAAGTGGCGCCTTTCACATTTCGCGACTCAGCGATGCAAGAGAGTCAAGTCTTTTCAACTCTTCAAACCCCGAAACTCGAAATCTTACCTTCGATGAGATCGATGGCTACGAATCTCCCCTTGATTCGACGGTCCTGGCCATATCGGGATTTTGGTAATCGAGAGCTCGAAATGCAGCGGCCCAAACCACTGGTCACTCCCTTCCCTAGACTCCGATACACTGGTTCTTGTACAAGATCCAACGACCCTCAATGATTTGGATCCAACGGTCCAGATCTTTTCAGAGTTTCGTGAACCGGGAGTTCACGATGCAACGACTCCAAATCTCTTGTCATTCCAATCCCCGAATTTCGATATGGGAATTCGTGTATGAGATCAATGACCCTCGTTGATCTAGATCTGACGGTCACTATCCCTCCTGAGCTTAAGGGTGTTGAAAGACACCCGGTCTTAATCGCGCATCGAGGTTTTGTATACTAGGATTTTGCAACTTGCGAAGACAAGGGTTCTTGCCCTTGGGTTTCCCGGGTGCCGAAACACCGAAACCCATTCATGCTACACCGATTCGGGGTTTTGCATACTGGGATTTCATGACTGGCGAAGACAAGGGGTCTCACCCTTAGGTTTACCGAGTGCCAAAATGCCAAAACCCATTTATGCTACACCGATTCGAGGTTTCGCATACCGAGATTTCATGACTGGCGAAGACGAGGGGTCTCGCCCTTGGGTTTCCTAGGTGTGGAAACACCGAAACCCATTCACACTACACCGATTCGGGGTTTCACATACTAGGATTTCGCGACTGGTGAAGATGAGGGGTCTCACCCTTGGGTTTCCCAGGTGCCGAAACACCAAAACCCATTCACGCTACAACGATTCGGGGTTTTGCATACCAAGATTTCATGACTGACGAAGACGAGGGGTCTCGCCCTTGGATTTCCCGGGTGCTGAAACCCCAAAACCTGAGATGACTACTCTTTCTTGTACAAGGCTTGCAGAATCAGATCACATGATCCTTCAGAGGGTTCTTGGGTAATTATCCCTGATCTTAGTTGAGTCTTTCGGTAAAGGTTCGGTACGGTTCCAAGGTTTATGGGGTAATTCCCACGGAAGAGTACTCTCGAGGAGCCTTCCTAGAATATTACGAGAATCAAGAAAACAAGACGATTCTTAGTGGAGCGAACTCATGCCCCAGACTTAATCATTTGTACAGAAACCAACTATGGCATGTAAGTATACACATGCATCCATTATTTCCAGTCTAAAACACCAGGAAATCATTCCACACAGAAATCATTATGGGCATATAAACATGAGCATGTATTCATGATATTCAATTCAAAATACAAGGCATAAAACACTTATCAGATCCACCAAGCGTGATGCAACTGCTGAGAGGGGTGCTTGTTTCCACCCAACTATAGGCTCAGTGACTCCAAACGGATTTACCACTAGCCACCCCTGAGCTAGACCATGATGCTTTGAGATTTAGTCTCCTACTTCCATCTCAGCGAAAGTCAAGGACGAAGGTTACTCTCCTTCTCCTGATACAGAAAAATAATACTGGATGAAGGTTACTCTCCTTCTCCTATATTCAGAACTCCCTGTGTCTCTAGAGTTTCTCCAGTTCTCTTCTGCAATCCTCGTCGTGTGCGCTCTCCTCTCCCCCTTACCACACTTCCTCTCTTGCCTTTTCTCTACAAGATGGTGTGTGGTGCAAATTTCCCTGTCCGTGGTCAGGTCTAGGAGCTTTTACGGATGGGAAGTTCACCCCCATCCCCTCATTAACTCTTGAGGAGCCTCCCCACCTACCAATCTGATGGGAAATCCATTCCAGGGTCAGAGAGTTGCTTTGGTCTTTGAGCAAGTAAAAACCAGTACGGTACTAGCTCGGTGGAATTTAACGCAACCATTCCAGGTCCCTTCCACCACCTCTCATTAGCCATCATGGTCTCTTTAGTACATGCCCTCCCCAGTAGTCGTGCAACACATATTCATAGCACAATTTACATTCATCGACCTTTTATACAAAGGTCCATCAAATCAATCATTCACATCTTTGAGTTTGCCATAGTTCTTGGCCAATATAGTTATTTTTGTAGACTGGGGGAAACAAGGTGTTACAGTAACCCTTCAAACAGATCGATTTCCACTAGCAATTTCTCCATCCGTCTATCAGAGCCAGACTATAATTTCGCCAAAAGGCGTATACATATTGAAGATAGACACAATTAATGATCTTTTAATTATAAAAACTAATCTTATGGCTAACAATTGAAGGTGCTGGCATATTATTAGTTGTCCTCCTAAATCAATGAATGAGATTTCATGTTCATAACTTTCTTGCATTTTTTAGTGTTTACGTTTCCTTGTTTACTTTTTGACATTTACTTAATATCATTAATATTTTAGTGTCCTTACCAATGATTGCCACGTTTACCTAATTAACAAATATTACAAAAATTCCAATAACCCGAGCTAAGCAGAGAGAATTATAAAGAAATACCTGAAAAGTTTTTCTATCTGATTTCAAAAAAATTCATGTAGGATCCCGTTAGAATCCCTGATTCTCACATCACCTATGATCGAAACTCGGTAAAAGATTGGCACAATCCAGAAGTGAAAAATATAATGGAGAACTGGTTCTCCCACTACGACCTCGGCCCTCCCTTCAACTTCATCTCCAAACAGGACGACCTCGTGGTAGTGATGGATTCTGTATTCAAACAACACAAGAGTTCACTTTTGCTCGAATTAAAAAGTGCGATCAAAAGTAAGCCTTAACTAATGAAAAACAGAGGATGCATCTTGTACATGGCCACAATTATAGGAATGAAATAAACCTTTTGTTGTTAATCAGAGACATGATTGTGGCTATGCTAGTCTTATAATCTTAAAACTTATGTATCGTATATATGTTTATTGTATATAAATAAAACTTTATTATTTAAAACAAACTAGCATAGCATGCACAATACATGCCAAGGTAAAGAATAACTATAATTATAGTTTTATTATGTCAATTTGAAATATTTACCAATTCATGAAACATAGATAATAAATTCAAAGAAAAAATAAAAAAACCTAAATTGTATTTGATTATTTTAACTTTCAATGCTTTGTTAAACCATACCATATATGTAATCAGCAGCGAACTTGCCTTGTGTAAGGACGGAGAATAAATACGCATCAATTCTCTGGGAAAATATACATAAAAAGAAAAGCATTAGTGTAAAACGGAACTCAACCTCTACATAGGGCCAGGCTACTGTTTCAACAAGACTTACAATTATTATTCACATGTAACAACCACGAGTACCACACAGTCGCAATAGGCGACGGGAGGATTTTCCTTACWCATATTTATTRATTTCAAATTAAAAAAAAWAATCTTGAAGTGAAAGGAACGGAGAGAGGCCAGGGAAAGGTTGGAAATGAGCCATTATTGCTCAAAGTAGGAGGATAGAGTTGTATTAGTATATTGATTTTTAATTTTTTTTCGTTTGGCCAAGGTCATGCAAGCGAGAAGGACCTTTCCGTGATCTTCTCCCTATAAAGTTTGACATTCACTGCTATTTATTTTTGTTTCATGCTAATTTCTCGTTTTTACGGTCAAGTCATGCAAACGAAAAGTGATCCTTCCAGTGATCCTCTTGCAACAAAGAAGCTTTTTCTTTTCAATGATCATGACCATGTTTTAATGGGAACTGTATTATTTTGGAACTTATTATCTAAATATTTTGAATTTTGAATTTTTTTTTCAAATTTAAACATTTTATATTTTGAACTTTTTCATCAAAATCTGGTTAAGTAGATGTTGGTGAAATTGTCATTTTATATGGTTTGAATTGTATTTTTTTAATGCATAAATAAACTCAACATCCTAAAAAAAATCTCTGAACACAAATTACACAGATTCAATTCCAATTATTTTTTATCAGATTTCAGTAAAAATTGATGGAAAAATATACCGATATAAAATCCAAAAACTCAAAACTTTTAGATTAAGTTCTGAAAGCTCTCCAAATAGAACAAGTGGTTAATTGCTGACTACCTAATTTCGTGAAGTGGATAATTTTTAAAAATAAAGGGAGTAAAGACCTTTCAAATTTAATCACTGGTCAAGGTCATGCTACCGAAAGGAACCCTTCCGTGATCTTCTCGCAATAAAGTTTTCCGTCATCTTCTCGCAATAAAGTTAAGTTTGACATTCAGTACCATTTATTTTGGTTTCATGATAATTTCTCGCTTTTATGGTCAAAATCATGCAAACGAAAAGTGATCTGTTTTACCTTTTGAATGACCATGTTTCTTATGGCACTGGATTATTTCGGAGCTTATTGTGAAATACCAATCGGGACAACAAAACACAATCGTAAGAAGATGATAGCGATGTGAACGTACATGGTCAACATTATTTATGGCCTTGTTGTACTGCCTAAGGCAGTATATATCAATGAGTTAGCATTGATTTTCATATTAGTTTTGTGTTGACTTGAAAAATTTAAATCAATTTAAATGTTCAACAGAACAATTAAATTTTTTTTTTTTTTTAAAAGCAAAAATAGTATTTTTTTAACTTTTCATTGGTCAATAACTTGACAGTGTTATTGCAGCCTTCACGTATTTCGAAACCTTAAATTAATGAGAAAAGACAAGACCACAAAAAACTAATATAATGTAATACAATATAATGTAATATTGTATTATAATATATGTTAAAATCTAATATTGTATTGTTTTTTCAAATGAGGTAAAAATTTAAATTTTAAATGTCAATTTTTTTACACTTATTAAAATTTCAAGAATTTTACATTTCTTAATTTTTTTTAATTTTTTAATTTCAATAATTTTACATTTATTAATATTTTTTTAATCTTTCAATTTCAATAATTTTACATTTATTAACATTTTTTAATCTTTTAGTATAATTTTGTAGAAATTTGTATGTAGTAATTTTTAAACTTTTAAGTCATATTTTAAAATATAAGAAACATTGAGATGTTTTTACTTTTTTAATTATTATAAAGATCATGGGAAGTACAGATTTGCATTCTTTTCGAATGACTAAGGAAATGTCTGAATATTATTTATATAAGTTGTGTAGACACTAACAAGTAATACAACGTGCTTCCCTTGTTTATTTAACGAATATGTTGTTTGGAACTTTGATCTAACAAATAAAGCATATGAGCATCAAGTAATTTCTTAAATCTCGAAATAGGACAACCTACTCTATGGTTTCAACTGGTCACTACCTAATTTCGTAGAGTGGATAATATTTTTTTACAGTCACAACCCCCCAAGACTCAAATGCCAAGGGAGTCAACCTGTGATTATTCCAAGTGAGTCATGGTCCGTCATTCTTCTAGAATGAGGTATTTCGAGGAGTAATTAGAAAATAGAATGGTAATTGTGGACTACATCTTCTGAGTCTTTTGTGAGTCCCAACACATTCTACACATTGTAGGAAGGAGAAGTCGAATATGTAATAGCGAATTGTAGTTTTCTCTATGGTAAGGCACTTACTTGATTTTGTGGCGACCTTCAAAAGTTGGGGCTGTGAAATGGAGCACGTGGTATAAGCACACCGAATATAACGAAGTGTGACGATGATGTCTTTATATGAGGTGAGCTAGGACACCTTGGGCATGCAACACGCCAAGGGAGACTCAATCGAGATGCCTTGAGACACAAGCAAGATAAGAGACAGTTTTGACGAAGGGTTGAAGGCAAGAGTTGGGTGCTCCACCAAACAGACGAATCGATTAAGGCATGAGGAGGGCACACCTAGACAAGTCGGATTGAATTGGCTAAGCATTGCGCTCACCCAAATGATGGGTCTGTCAGATAGATGGGGGCACCAGTCAAGAGTTTGGCAGGTCGACTCGAAAACAGAATGAGGCGTTCAGTGGGTCAATTGGGCAAGCTGCCTAAATGCACCCACATGAAGAGATAACCCAACTTTGCGAAGGGCACGACCTTGTGAACCAACTGGTCGACTCACCCATGGTCATAGTGGCACGATGATTAGCATGGATCAATGCCTATAAAAGCACAAGGGTGCACAACCAAGGAGGATCAGAACTTAGAATTCAAGGAGAGCAAGAAATCAACTCTCGATTCTGAGACAAACTTAGATGAAGACACATGAGATCCCTCAAGGAGCCAAGTTGCTCCACTTGGGAGGACTCATGATACCTTGAGGTGACTCGATTGACAGAGTTGGGGTGACCTTATTTTTGGTTGAGTTTGGGGAAGTCTTGTTGCGGGTTCGAGGAAGCATGCTAGGAGACAAAACCACAAGTTTGTGCGAAGCTTTGCAATAGAGAAGAGATAGTAAGTCTGTGGTTGAGGGCATGTCTGAGGTGCAATGCAGAAGGCTAAGAAGACGATTGCGACAGAGAATCCTTGTGTGACGAATCTATGTATGAGTGTCTTAGTGAGGTGAGGTGAGTTGTGTGACTCTGCCCAATTGTAAACTGAGCCAGTAGTGCTCATATTGTAAATTTTTAACAATAAGAAAGACTTAGCCAAGTGTTATGCATGGTTTATGTCACCCGCACTATATATGTGTTTATCTTGCTTATTTCACAAGTGTTTTTTTTGTTTCATGGATGTATATTTATATATGACTAAGCGTTAATTTGTTAACAATTGTCTAAGTATACAAGAGTTGCACTAGAGTAGAGACTCGCATGTAGCCTAGAAAGGAGTATGGGTATGTTATAGGTGAAGAGGTGTAGTCCAAATGAAGTATCCTTGGTGTTTCCAAGCATCTGAGTGAGAAACATCGTGGTGTCGCGCGTCCTCAAGAGGTGTATGATCTCAAGTTTCAGCTAGGCACACTGTGGGGACATGACAAATGGTATCAAAGCAAACTTTGAAGGCATTTTTTTGCGAAGTCATTCGGTGGGGATGTTCGTAGACTTCATGAATGGTTCGATGGAGTGAACATGCTCATCGTAGACTTTGCATCAGATTTATGACATGAGGTTTGGTTGATGGTGTGTTGGAAGGTTGGTCTAGGCGCACACCTTTAGCAGAGTTTGTGGTGAACTAAAGCACTTAGACGGGGTGGGTAATCGCAAAACTCATCGCAAACATCATCACAAAAATTGTAGCAGACTTGATCACAAATGCAATTTGTTCACAGACTTGGTTGGTTTGGGATAATAATCAATGTTGGACCTATTGTGCACACCCTGGAGAGACTAGGCACAAAGTTCATTGGGTGAACCGAACACTTGGGCAAAGGAAATGAAGGTGGGATTTGTTGCATGACATGTCGCATATCTAACTGCAGGAGTGATCATGGAAGTGATTGTAGGGGGTGATCGCAAAAATGATCGTGAAGGGGAGCAGTTCTGGGTTGTAGTGAGGTGAAGCACTTGGGTGTGTTGTATGACCTAGAGTATCTTTGCAACAGGGAATTAGTTTGACACATTTCTGTCGTGCATCAATGAGAATGATTGTTGAGATGAGTTGGGTTGTTGGACGAGTTAGTCGATTGCAACTTTCGGATAAGGTGATTCTTCAAAGAGTTACAAAAGTTGGTTAACAACAGTATGACTTGATAGTTTGGTATTGGATGCATGGTGCCTTGAAGCGAAAACACTCAAGGTGCGGATATGATAAGACATTGGATATGAGTATGGTCGGTTGCATGCGAAGTTTGAGACTTAGATGGATCTCTGAAGTGGACAAGTGGACTCAGCCTTGCATGATCTGGATTTTATGAGCATAACAAAATGAATACAGATTATTAACAGATGCTTAACACAAAATAATAGAGATACAATTAAACTGGTTTTCTATTCAATAACAAAATAAGCTGAAAACTATAAAATGCAGCAGAAACAAGCTTGCTGGAATGGTGGTGGCTTATCTCTGAGAAGAGATGTGACGGATGCACTCATTCGCAAGAAGATGATTACAATGAGGCTCTGAAGGTATTTTTACAATAATCAGGAATGTCAAAAAACCTATACATCCAAAAACCTAACCCTAGGAGATGAAGCACCAAAAGTCATGTGGGCCCTGTTTGGGTAAGTTAGTACATCAACTTCCCAAGGTCGTAACTTTTGCATATGATCTCCAATTTAGGCGTATGATAGCCCATTGGAAAGGTATCATTGAGGAGATTCATTTCAGGTGCAATATTGAAGGGACTTCCATATTGCAAACCTGTTTTCCTAAAAAAAATGTTTAGCGCCTCAAAACGGCTTTGGAAGTGAAAACTACTAAAAATAGTAAATTACCAAAATTGCCAGAAAAGTGTTTTGAGCTAGTTGGAAAAGGTGGGTGGCCACTGATATCCATATGGATGAAACCTCCCTCCTTAGGAAGCACTGGTTTCCATTGCGTTGAGGTCCCCCATTAGATGAGGCAATTTTTGTTGAATATGGCCCGAGTGAGCCACTTGCCTTAGTGCAGGAGCTACCCTGCTTCGACAATTCAATAAAGTTGGATCCTTTGTTTTTGAGTGCCCTTGATCCGTGTGTCCACAATTTGATCATTGGATGCATGTTGTATGTAGTTGAGGTTGATATCTGTTGGTGTCAGATGTTTTGCTACTTCTGAGGTGTCCAATAATTGTGGGAAATAAGGGCGAAGGAGATTCACATTAAACACTGGGTGTAGGCCAAGGAAAGGAGGAATGTTTTGCTCAAAAGCATTATCCCCCACATCCTTGGTGATATTGTATGGCCCATAACGGAGTGGGTGAAGCTTTTGATGGGGTCCTGTAAGGCATTCTTTCTGCAAGTGCAACCAAACTTTGTCCCCCACCTGAAACTTATGTGGTACCCGATGTTGATCATGGCGCTGTTTGTACTTTTCATTTGACTTATGTAAGATATCGAGAACCTGTTGGCGGATGTGTTGGATCCACTCAATGAATCGGGTGGCTTTGTCATTTTCAAATGGAGCAGGAGATGAATCGGTCAAGGTGACCGCAAGGGGAAGTGCAACATCTATGGGACCCAATGGTTGGAATCCCAGCCCCACCTGAAAGGGGTTGTGGTCGGTTGAGCTATGCAGGGCTCAGTTGTAACTATGTTGGACATAGGGAAGGCTCTCATCCCATGTGTGAGGGTTCTTTGAATTATACATGCGAAGGATATGCACAATCATTCGATTTACAACCTCAGTTTGGCCATCTGTTTGGGGGTGGAAGGTCGTGGATTTGGTGAGTTTGGTGTCTAACAGTGACCAGAGACTCAACCAGAATGTGTTGATAAATTGACTATCCTGATCTAAGCCAATGGTTTGTGGGATTCCAAAATGTACCCAGACTCGTTCAAAGAAGAGCTTGGCAATGGCCTCTATTGTGATGCCCTTCTTGTAGGCAACCAAAATCGCCATCTTTGAAAAGTGATCAACAACCACAAAATCACAGTCATTCCCCCACTTGGTGGACGGGAGGCCTGACATGTAGTCCATTGAGATGGACTCCTATGGCCTGTCGGGAGTAGGAAGAGGGGTGTACATGCCCTGTTTCTTAGTGGTCGGTTTGGCAATAGAGTAGGTAGTGCAAAACCTGATATACTTGTTGACCTCCTGTCGAAGTTTCAGCGAGTAGAAATGTTTCTATAGCATTGCCACTGTCTTTTCAATGCCGAAGTGTCCTACCACCCAACTGTAGTGGGATTCCCAGATCAACTTTGCTCGCTCACTTGATGGAACCTAGATATGGCCCAGACGACCCAACAACCCATCTTGAAGATGGAAATTATCGACAACTGCATTTGCACCCAACCTTTGGTAGGTGGTGGCAAAGTCAGGGTCTGTCTCATAGAATTGGGGCTATCCATATGTATCATGGCCGCAAGAGTCTAGCACCGTGGTGAGTGTCGCGACTGGAGGTATACTGAGGAAAGAAATGACGCGATTGGTGCTTCCTGTTTTATACTTGATGTTGAGGTGGAATTGATGCAAGTATGTCGACCACTTTTGATGGTGGTCATTCTGCAATTTTCCCTGTGTTTGCATGAATTGCAATGTCTTATGATCAGTGTGGATGAATGTCTCTTTCCCAAGAATGTAATGTCTCCACTGGCGACAGGATTGCACAATGGAGTACATTTCTTTGTCATACGTAGGGTACTTATAGACAGTATCTGACAGTGTCTCACTATGATAGGCCACGGGGTCGCCGTGCTAAGTGAGAATGATTCCCACAACATAGTTTGAAGCATCTGTCTCGATCTCAAAGGGATGCTACAGGTCTAGTAGTGAAAGTACTCGGGCTGAGCACAAGCACTGCTTCAAATCATCGAATGCTTGTTGTTGGTACTCGTCCCACATAAATTTCTCCTTACCACCACCCCTGTTTATTTGGTTGAGGTCCCATGCAATATGGGAGAATCCCAACATGAACTTGCAGTAGAAATTGGCAAAGGCCCAAGAAGCTCTGAAGCTCAGTGAGTGTTGTTGGGGCGAGCCATTCATGGATGACTTGGATCTTGGCTAGATCCACATGTACACCATGTTGATAAATGATGTATCCCATGTGATGGACCCTATCAATGCCAAAGGAACATTTTTCCAAGTTGGTGTATAACTTGTGTTGTCGTAGGGTGTGCAGAACCTGCTGAATATGCTGCAATAGTTCGACCCAAGTCTTGTTGTAAATTAGAATGTCATCTAGATACATCACTACAAAAGTATTTGTGAATGGTCACAGGATATCATCCATCATCCTCATGAAAGTGGTTGGAGCATTTGTCAAACCAAAGGGCATGACCAACCATTCAAAAAGGATTTCCTTTGACTTGAAGGCAGTCTTCCATACATATGTCTATTCTATCGGGACCTGGTGGTAGCCAGACTTCAGATCAATCTTACTGAAGTATTTGGCCTCCATGAATTGATCAAGGAGGTTGTTGATTCGGGGAATCGGGTACCAGTTTCTGACTGTAATTTTATTCAGAGCCCGGTAATCAATACAGAGTCACCAGGTTCCATCTTTCTTATGTACCAGCATGATTGGGCTCCCACAAGGTGATGAGCTGGGACAGATGTGCCCCTTGTGGAGAAGTTCTTGAATCTGTTGCTTGATCTCCTCATTCTCTAACAAATAGCAGTGATAGACTGGCCCATTGGGTAGCGATGCGTCGGGGGTTAGATCGATGGGGTGCTTGACCTGACAGTGCAGAGGTACCCCTGCAGGTGAGGAGAAGATATCCGAGTATTCTTCCACGACCTTATCTACTTGCTTCTATTGTGTAGAGAGGTCAGACGCAGAGACCCTGGATGTGGTTGTGATCTTTCACTTATTTTGAGAGTGAATCACGGAGAAGACAAACTTCCCCATCTGAGAGATGACCTTCCTGCATTGCTTAGCAGAGATCAAGGAAATAACACTAGGTGGGATTGCCTCGGGTATCCTGTACAATTTCATGTTCAAAGTAATAATAACACTATGAGGCCTAGACTCATATACAACATGACATTTCCATAAATAAGGTTGGCCCAAAATAACATCACAAACTTCGAGAGGAGCAACATCACACAATACCTCGTCCTTGAAGGGCTTGATGCCATATGACAGTGGGCACTGTTGGCTGATGCAGAGATCGCTTCCTTGGCAAAGCCATCCAATGGTGTAGGGTTCTGGGTGCGACGTTTTTGGTAGAGCCAACCGCTTGACGACCTCTGCTGAGATGAGGTTATTATGTCTACCACTATCAACAATGAAGTGTAGTGGGGCACCTTTTACCCACTTTTGTGAATGGAAGAGGTGCTCTCCTTCTGGCTTGTCTGGTACATCAGGCTGGAGCTTGGTGGTAGCAATGGTGGCACTGGGTTTTGTGTCAATGATCTGTCTTCCCCTTTCTGGTTCTGGATCAGAGTCAAAATCCACATCTGATTCAAAGGATTTCACTTTGGCCACTAGCGACTGCTTTGAGCAGCAGTCAACAGTGTTATGCCAAGGGCTCTTATGGAAGTCACACCACTTCTTGGTATCTCTCTTTGTCTTTCCGATGTCCTTCTTTGATTGCAGCTTGGATTGGTTGTCCTGATACTATCCATATTTGCTCTATCTTTTATTATATGGGTTGTGAACGCCCTTTCCTGGCTTTTGTTGTGAGGGGTTCCCAGGCCCAAATTGTCACATCTTTTGTTTGCGCTTCTGCTCGATTTTGACGGCATATCAGCAAGCCACGCCCAAGGATGAGATGTCTAGAACTTCCATTTCGGTCTAGATGTATCTATGCAGAGCATCGCAATACATGAGCGCCAGATGTCACTCTGAATCTTTTATACCCAGCTTGGTGCGCAAGGTATTGAAGATATTTGTGAAATTTGACACTGCTTGGTCTCTTTCTTGCCACAGTGTGGTCCATTTGGTATACAGATCGTCATAACTTCCGACAGGGTAGTATTTTTCCTTAATAGTGTCCCTGAAGGATTCCCAGGTGGTCATGACTGAAAATAATGAGGGTTCCTATGTTTCCTTTTACTCACAGAAAGTTTCCCATCAATATTTGACATGGGGAATGACTTTGAGGAGCACAAAAGTAATCTTTTCTCTATTTGAAAAGTTATGGACAAAAAAATACCCTTCTAGTAGATTCAACCACTTGTTTACAACATCTATGTCTATCTGACCTTCAAATATAGGAATATCGAAGTTTATTGGTACCTTGAAGGGGGCGGCGCCTCCATTCGAAGAAGATCGGTCTCCTATTGGTAGCCACCGAAGAATTTGCGCGAAACTATCCATCATCTCGTTCCTCTTTTGCTTGAGGGCTTCCTCAATCAACAGTTTGAAAGGATCTCTTGTCCCGTCATCTTTCTTTTCTCCTGCCATGAGAGGTCGCTTGGGCATGTGAGAGATTTTATCCTCAAGAAAAACAAGCTCAAGACCAAACTCTTTTTACTCTGACCTCATTGGGGACATGCATTAAGACGACAAGGAGTAAACCGCTCTAATACCAATGATCTGGATTTTATGAGCAGAACAAAATGAATACATATTATTAACAGGTTCTTAACACAAAATAACAGAGATACAGTAAAACTGGTTTTCTATTCAATAACGAAATAAGCTGAAAATTGTAAAATGCAGCGGAAACAAGCTTGTTGGAATGGTGGTGGCTTATCTCTGAGAAGAGATATGACGGTTGCGCTCATTCACAAGAAGATGATTACAATGAGGCTCTGAAGGCATTTTTACAATAAGCAGGAATGTCAAAAACCCTAGACATCCAAAAACCTAACCCTTGGAGATGAAACGCCAAAAGTCGTGTAGGCCCCGTTTGGGTAAGTTAGTACATCAACTTCCCGGGGTCATAACTTTTGCATACGATCTCCGTTTTAGGCGTATGATAGCCCGTTGGAAAGGTATCATCAATGAGATTTATTTTAGGAACAATATCAAAAGAACTTCCATAATGCAAACCTATTTTTCCAAAAAACATCGTTTAGGGCCTCAAAACAACTCCGAAAGTGAAAACTGCTAAAAATAGTAAATTACTAAAATAGCCAGAAAACTATTTTGAGCCAGTTGGAAAAGGTGGGTGGCCACCGATATCCATATGGATCATTTCATCATAGTGAAGGTCTTGCAGGTTTGTGGAGTTGTGGATGATGATTGAGGGGAGAGTGAAGGTCCAAGACAACAGACTTGAACCATGGACACAACCAAGGATGTCGTTGGGGAAGGTATGGTTGGTTTTGAGTTCTTAAATTTCCAAAGTGTTGTAGTGATTTCTTTGAAGGCAAGTCAGATAACTTGGTGGTTCAAATGCAATTTGTTTATGTAGTGAGAACCGACAAAGTTGAGATTGACTCGAGTTTGGCAGATTCTAAGAAGTCTCGTAATAGTTTGGGATGCCTTATTTGGGTGAATGTCCAAAGATCTTATGATGACTTGCTTGGATGAGTCTTGTGGTGGACTTAGGCAAATTTGAATGCAGCGATGGAGGTGGGTTGAGGAAGTTTCCTAACTCTTTGATTATATGCATTAGATAGGTTGTTGTAGTGAAGTGGGCAGTGAATTACGTGTGTGTTGAGTTTGAGAGGTTGGCTGAGGTGACTTGGTTCTTGGTGCCTTAGCTAGATTCATTTGGTCATGAGATGACTTGATAGTCATGAAGATATTGATAGAGTTTGGACGCTTGCATTAGGTCTAGGCAGTTTCGTTCTAGGAGATGGATGGATGCAATAAAGGAGTCGACCAGGAATTGTTGGTAGTCAACTTGAATGGGCATAATGTAGACCAAGTGACTTGGGTGGGGTTTACTCACATTTGGTATGGGACATTGGATGAGGAAGAGAACACCTTGGTGACTTGTGGATGATTGTGTGATGACTCATAGATCCAGGGAGGGTCGTTGGTTGAGGTTGGTAGAGGTATTGGTGTGAATGTGCCTAAGGCATGGAAATTCTTTGAGGTGACTCGTTCTACTTGGAGCAATTTGAATAGTTCGTTGGATGTTTGAGGAGTGTAAGCATGTCAGCCACACTCATCACATATGTTGATTTGTGGAGAGGTGACTTAAAGAAATAAGGTGAGCTGAGGACTTGCCTTCGTTTGGAGGATTGTGTGGACAGACAGATTGTAGTATGAACAAAGTATTTGGACATGAGAGTTTATCTTTCTTTGGGCAACATGGTTGAAGGTGAAGCCTATCCTTTCCAAGGCATAGAGAGGTAGATGCAACAACATGACTTGGTGATGAAGTAGTGGGGCAAAGGTAATATGGATGTGTAGTTCTTGGTAGAGAAGTTTGAATAACTATTCCATGAGGTGGAGAGTGGATTCAAGTTGCAGCAGATGACTTTGCTTGGGGGTGACTTCATAGTCTAGCAAGGTGAGGGGAAACCTTGGCTTGGTATAAGATTGTTGTGTGGATGAACCGAATAGCGGAAGGAATTCAAAGTATGGACGCAGCAGTAGGTTTGAAGTGCGACACTTAGACATTTTGGAGGATCTCCTTGATGAAGAACGGATGATGGAAATAGTAGTGAGACAAGGGTGGACACTTTCCTTAGTTTTTGGAGTTGGACAGAGTGACAAAGATGTGGATGGAAAAGACTAAGTTTAGGCATGGAGATGAACATTTTAAGAATTGAACATGATGGTTGGACTAGCTACCCAACCAGTGCGGAACTTGAGGCTATCATTGTGTAAAGACATCATAGAGTTGGTTGAAGTATGGATGCGACAACAAGTTCAAAGTTGTTCAACACTTGAAAATTTTGAAGTTTTGTTTGAGGTTGTAGTAGTAGTTGAGGAAACAACAGTAGCATGATGGAGAGTGATCGTCGCAATAGGATAGTGGAAACTTAAACATTGCAGATAGAGTTGGGGAAGAGATGTCTTTCCATCGTAGAAGATATTTTGGTTGCACACAACTTTGGATAGGACAGTGTGGATGGTTTCACAGGTTGTTGATGATTGTAATGCAAGTTGGAAAATCAGGGTTTCCACTTCATAAGGAAACTTGAGATTTTTCTCTTTGACACAATTTGGGGTTTCCAACAGATTTATCCATAGATGGAGACATGAGCTAGGGCAGAGTTGGAGATCATAAATTTTGGAGGTGTTTCTAAAGTCGACAATGAATTTGGGTGGGGGAGGATGTAAGACCCTTGGATAAAGACGTGTGCACTTGACTAACATGACGTTGTGGCAACCTTCAAAAGCTAGGGTTGTTGAATGGAGAAAGTGGTATGAGCATGCCAGACATAATGAAGTGTGATGATGGTTTTTTTATATCAGACGAGCTGGGACACCTTGGGCATGTGACACGCCAAAGGGAGACTTAACTGAGATACCTTGAGATACAAGTGAGACGAAAAACGGTTTGACGAAGAGTTGAAGGAAAGACTTGCGCGCTCCACCAAACAAGCAAATTGGCTAAGGAATGAGGACAATGCACCTAGATAAGTCAGCTCAACTTACGTAAGTGTCACACTCACCAAAACGATGGGTTGGTCGGACAGATGGGGGCACCGATCAGGAGTTCGTTGGGTCGACTGAGAAATCCACCTGAATGCGCCCATGTGACAATTCGACCCAACTCTGTGAAGGGGCATGGCTTGGTGAACGAATGGGTTGAGTCACCCATGGGCATAGAGACATGACAGTTGGCATGGATCGATGCCTATAAAGGAACAAAGTCGCACAACCAAGGAGGGAAACGTGGAAAACAAGGAGAGTAAGAGATCAACTCTGTGATTTTGAGGCAGACTTAAACGAAGAGAGGCAAGCTCCCTCAAGGAGCCAAGTCACTCCACTTGAGAGGACTTGTGCTGCACTGAAGTGACCTGGCGGATAGAATTGGGGTGACCTTCTTTTTCGTTGAGTTTGGGGGAAGTCTTGTCGCTAGTTTGAAGAGGCATGCTAGGAGACAAAACCGTGACTTTGCGCGAAGCCTTGTAGTAGAGAAGAGATGGAAAGTCTGTGATTGAGGGAATGTCTGAGGTGCATCATAGAAGGTTGTGGTGATGGTTGCGGTAGAAAGTCCTTGTGTGACTAATATGTGTATGAGTGTTTTGGTGAAGTGAGGTGAGTGGTGACTCTGCCCAGTTGTAAACCAAGCTCATAGTGCGCATATTGTAATTGTTTTGCAAGAACAAAGACTTCGCTGGGTGTTAAGCACATTTTATACTACCTGCACTATATCTTTGTTTCTCTTGTTTCTTTCACACGTGTTTTTTTCGTTTCATGGATGTATGATTACATATGACTAAGTGTTAAACTATTAACAATTGTCTAAGTATACAAGTGTTGCACTAGAGATAGCCTAGAATGAAATATGGGTATGGTCTAGGTGAAGAGGCAAAATCCAAGTGTTGCAAAATAGCCAAGTAAAAAATGTCTCAATGCCCCCCCACACACTCAAGTTGTGCACGATGGCAAGATTCCTCTAGGTACACGGGGATGTGACATGTATGAATATAAATTATGGCTTACATGTTTTTCACCAACTGAATTGAATGGGCACAGAGTAATCATTTTTCTTTCTTATCTGGCTTTAGGGTTCGGTAGGGTTGCCGCTATGAAGTAGTTATTCAAGTACGCTTTTTCAATTGGCATCGTACTGCTTGCAGCTCTCTGTTGTCGCCCAAGGACTTTTAAATTTGTCAAAAAGTTAAAATTCTACTTTATTATTAAAAAGTTTCATCATAAAATTTTATTTATTATTTTTCATTTTAAAACAGAAGCCAACTAATGCTCAGAATGTTTCAAGGAAGAGGTAAGCCCCTAGAAGTAAAAGCATACTATCCCAGATCTAATGGTGTTCGGATTTTTCGGAATGGCTGTTTCCCCCGCTCTGAGGTTTCCAGTTTTTATGTTCAGGGTCTGGGTGCTTGTTTTTTTATCACAAATGACAGCGATCCAGATGATATTTTGTCGAAGAGCCCAGGCCTTGAGCCCAGGCCTTATCCACACAAGTCATAACCAACGCTTCTGCTAATAACAGTCATGCCGTCGTCCCCATTAATGGTTCCTTATATGGTCTCGCTCAGTGTTAGCCCTCCGTAATGCGTAGTAATTGCGAACAATGCCTGAAAGAAAAGAGGAATAACTTACACACCTTCTCCTGCGTGACGGTCGAGGTCCCGAGGCGGAGCTGTTTTATGCGCTGCTCAATAGCTAGACTTCCGTTGGAGATTTTTTTGCAATTGGTGTATGTGTTTGCTGTTTCATCATGATATAAAATGTATGTTTCTTGATT
>JZKD02S1674324.1:248222-277755 GCA_000966675.3 Picea glauca | reverse complement strand
TATTGGACAGGAAAAACAAGCAGCTCCGGAATCGAGCCATAGAGCTTGTAAAGGTCCAGTGGACCTAGTACGGTCCTGAGGACGCGACATGGGAGCATGCAGATATTATGCGGGCGGAGTACCCGCATCTTTTTGAAGATTTTCAAAGGCTTGCAGAGATAGTGCAAGAGGTCTTGTGGTGGTTGCACCAGATCTCAGAGATGTTGGCCTGGTACAGGGCGAAGGTGAAATGGTGCGTGTTGTTGCAACGTCTGATAAGAGTGTAGAGGAGTGACATGAATTCTCCCACTAACATCTCCCATCCATTGAATCCCATGGCCGTCATTTTGCTCGCGCGAGGGATCCATCCTTCAGCTCTTGACAGGAAGTAATGGAAAGCTCCCATATTTCATGGAGAGGGGATGGGAGTGAGCCTGCCATATTTATGGCTGGCTCGGGCCTATGTTACGTGGTCGCTGTGTGCTGTGTGGAATCCCATCCGGGGAACTTATGTATCGTACGTTTATTGTATATAAATAAAACTTTATTATTTAAAACAAACTAGCATAGCATGCACAATACACCAAGGTAAAGAATAACTATACTTATAGTTCTATCATGTCAATTTGAAATATTTATCAATTCATGAGACAGAAAAAAAAAACACTAAATTGTATTTGATTATTTTAATTTTAAATGTTTTGTTAAACCATACAATACAACCTAAGTGTACCTAATGGTTAAGAATGTATAATTCCTCCTAAAAATTCACAAGTTCAAATCTAGAAGGGATACGGTATCTACTATTTCAATGAGACTTACAATTATATTTAGATGATACATGTAACAACCACGAGTACTAGAGAGAGGCCAAGGAAAGGTTGGAAATGAGCCATTATTGCTCAAAGTAGGAGGATAGAGTTGTATTAGTATATTAATTTTGAATTTTTTTTTTTGGCTAACATCATCCAAGTGAGAAGGACCTTTATGTGATCTTCTCCCTATAAAGTTTGACATTCACTACTATTTATTTTTATTTCATGCTAATTTCTCGTTTTTATGGTCAAGTCATGTAAACGAAAAGTAATCCTTCTAACGATCTTCTCGCAACAAGAAGTCTTTCCTTTTCAATGACCATGACCATGTTTCAATGGCACTGTATTATTTCAGAACTTATTGTGAAATACAGATCGGGATAGAACAATCGTAAGAAAATGATAACTATTTGATCGTACATGGTGAACATTATCTATTTAACTAAAAACTTGTTTGGAACTTTGCTCTCAAGTAGTTTTTTAAAAGCCTTATCTAAATATTTGACTTTTTGAACTTTTTCACATTTGGTTAAGTAGATCTTGGTGAAATCACAATTCTCTATAGTTTGAATTGCACTTTTGAATGCATAAATGGACTTTACATCTTGAAAAAACCTTTGGGCACTAATAAAATAGATTCAATTCCAACAATTTTTGACTGGATTTTAGTAAAAATTGATCCAAAAATATACCCATAAAAACTCCAAAAACTCAAACGTTTAGACTAAGATCTCAAAATAGGACATGTGAAATAGGACAAGTGGTTTACCTGGTTTAAATTGATGACTACCTAATTTAGTGAAGTGGATAATTTTTAAAATTATATAATAAAAAAAAGAGTAAAGACCTTTCAAATTTAACCACTAGTCAAGGTCATGCTAGTGAAAAGGACCCTTATGTGATCTTCTCGCAATAAATTTTTCTGTGATCTTCTTGCAATAAAGTTAAGTTTGACATTCAGTACCATTTATTTTGGTTTCATGACAATTTCTTGTTTTTATGGTCAAAATCATGCAAACGAAAAGTGATATGTTTTGCCTTTTCAATGACCATGTTTCTTATGGCACTGGATTATTTAGGAGGTTATTGTGAAATACAGATCGAGACAACAAAACATGATCGTAAGAATATGATAGCAATATGAACGTACATGGTCAACATTATTTATTTAACGAATATGTTGTTTGGAACTTTGATCTAACAAATAAAACAGATTAGCATCAAGTAATTTCTTAAATCTCGACATAGGACAAGTTGTTCTCTGGTTTCAACTGGTCACTACCTAATTTCGTAGAGTGGATAATTTTTTACAGTCACAACCCCCCAAGACTCAAATTCCATGGATTTTTTTATTATCTCAATTGAAATAAGTTGTGATTATTCCAATTGAAACAAGTGTTGCATGGCAGCATAGTCCCTGTTGGGTTGAATTGGGAATAAATGCATAGGGATGGGGGGAAAGTAGCGGAGGCATATGGAAACTGCAGCGGATATGTGGCAAGTATCTTGAAGAACATGTGGTATCCACGCAGTAAATGACACATGGCCCCAAGAGTCCCATTTATTTTTTGAAACTATATGATCTATTTTTCTATGTTCAAAATTTCTATCTATTTTGTCTCTATATGTGCCAGGACAAAAAAAAGTATATTCAAATTAAATAAACATGATTTCTTGACATTCAGCACAGTGGAAGATAAAAATTTATGAGGACATATATATAAAAGGAGATAAAAAAGCTGTTTTATTTGAAATATATCAAAAAATAATATTGTTTGGTACATGTTCCTATAAATTTAAATGTGTTTTTCATATAGACTGGGATTGGGGCTACCGCGAGCCATAAGAGAAATATGTAGAAGAAATAGGACTATGGAAAGAAGAAGTGGGTGACGGTAGAGTGTAATACCTGAAAAGAATAAATTGAAAGGTATCAGTCTTTGGCTAGACATTTCTATTTAAAAAAGTGGAATAACTGGATTGATAAAAAAAGCAGGATGTGATGAGTATAGACTTACAGTGATGGTACATATCACCCCTTTTTCTATTTTCTTGCTGATGCCTTTTTATTGCTGTCGTTGATGGCTACTGGAATCGTTGCAACTACCTGTTTCCTTTCATCAGTGACCTGCTTCAATTTCCTTTCGAGCCATTCTTCAATGTATCTTCTCAAGGGGGCAACGTTGATCTCATTCCTAATTTTTATGTTGAAAAGTTAATTTTCTAATTCCCTTAGATCGATAGAAAGATTACATAGAGCCTGATCAATTTCTTCATTCTGTACCGAATAGTCGACTAGCCAGTTGTCGACGTCATCTTCACAATATTCAAGGATGTTGTAAAACTTCTCCAAAGACGGTGCCTTAAAAATATCAACCTATTTATCGAAGGCTTGCTTAGTTAAGGGCAAGGAGTTGACGATTAATTTGGGGTCTTGAAATTCATTGGTACTTTAGGCTAAGTTTATTTTGGTCATCTTTGCGAATATTTTTTCTTTCTTTGATATGGCTTGTTCAGATGACTAGACAATGAGATGCAGGTTCTTCACTTTATCTTTCCAGCATGCATTTAATCAAGTGCTCTAGTTTTTGGAAGGGAGATCTTGTTGTCTTCTTCTTGTTTATGTCATGTTGTTGAAAATGGTGCTAAAAGGAAGGACCGTGTCTAAATAGAAACATTCTTCATTTTTTAAATCCGTGTGCAAATGTTTGAGAAAATTATGTGCCCTCGTTCAAAGGGAAGGCATGGTTTGTGATGTGTCTCATGCCTCAACAATCAGTTCCATTATTTTCTTAATATTATTCTCCACATATCCTCTACACGATGTGAGGAGGATGGAGGATCCTTTTAACTCGGCTGCAGGGGTGGCAGGCATGGATATTGCTAAAGGACTGGCAAGAAATGGCATAGAAATCAAAGCTTCATCCAATTACTTGACCCGGTGCTTTAGTCTGGCATTCTCTGCATCAATGCCTCCAATGGAATCATCAATATAATATTTGGTTTCTATCCGAAGCCGACATATTTGGGACGATCGCATGTTCACAAGGTTAACCTATGAACTATATTTTCCTTTCTTATTTTTTACATCTCTCTTTTCAATAATTAATTTTTTAGACTCGCTGTAAGAAACAACACTCTAAAACACGATGGATTCATCTTCGTCAAAAAATTTGGTATCAGCTCTGTCCATTGGATGACTATGTTGGATCGCATCTCTAGGATGATCAAGGTTACAGAATATGCTATCCAATTCAGGCTCAAGTTCCATGTTCTCACTCTCAATTTCAGGCTCTTTCGCCTCTCCTACATTTTTTTTTCTCTTCTTGTCCATGAGAAACTTGTGAGAACTATCAATTTTAGGGTGAGGAGGGTCATTATTTCCTCCTCTATTTGAAGAATTCTGAGTTTCTTTCTTGTTGTGGTGGGTCATTGGATCGATGCTCCAGGATGTTGTACTTTTGGGAGTGTTATCTTTCGATTGAACAAACTTCTCACCGGGGCCTTTTCCCTATTTCTTGTACAATTCAGTGGTGCTTTGCAGTGTGTCAAGGTCGTCGGCATCAGAAGCAGGAGCGTTGTCTCGATTGTCTCTGTTTTTGCTCAGGTGTTTTTTGAAAAAAGAATTGTCGAGGCCAACTGTTAGTAAATGTTCTAAAAAACATTTATCAGGGTTGAACCCTCTTAGGATTTCAGCATATCTTAGGTTCAAGTTTCTGAAATGGGCTGCAAATTTGTCAATTTTGTTGACATTCCTCAACACGAAGTCCCCCACTTTCCATGGCAGAGGAATGAACTATTTTTTTCTCTTCTCATGGAATAGATGCAACCAATCATTGTATTGCCTTGCTATTTTTGTAACAAACATTATGTCCATAATGTGACATGGAAGGTGTTAGCACTGAGAGTCACCCTCGGATTGAGGGAGGATAAGCACAATACCCATCACAGTTTTTGGTGGATGTCGGTTTTATATGAGTGGAGGTCAAAAGACAAAACTCAATATATGAATAATGTTTCAACACAGATCTGGACAAGAAATGCACAGGGAAGTGAGGGCCACATTAACTTCAGTCAGTGAATTGAGTTTAAGTGTGAGCATAGGGAATACTTAGTGAGAAAGATGAACAAGACTTCTATGAGCATCAGGCTTTCAAGCAGCTTGGAGAAGAAAAAATCAGACTCAATACCACTCTTAAGCTCAAATTTCAGACACTAAAATATGTCCAAACGACACAGTCACAAAAAAACAATGATCAAACCTACATCACAATGTAGCTACAACAACTCGACTGGATCCTCCATGTCTGATTTGTTCGATGTAGGAGGGAAAAGATAACTAGAGACCTAACTAAAACTAGTCACGATATCGCTGTAATCAAACATACATTACAACAACATAAAAACCCTTGACTGGATCCTCCATGCTGAGTGTTTTAGCATAATTTTTATAGAGAGATGAGAGAGGTTGACTTCTATTAATCTGAAAGTATTAAATTTGATACATAACCAGAGAACAGTTCTGGCATAAAAACATTACAAAATAGGGAGCTCTTCTCAAAAAGTTTATGACATTAACAAAATATCAAAACTACCTATTTATAGTCAGATCAGTCCCAACTATCAAGAGTGTGATCTGATCAATACATTCAAAGCATTGTGTCTGAGTAGTCGTCTCTCAGACTGTGCATGTCTACCTCTGTCATACACGAACTTAGATCGGCATGGGTCTACAAGAAAATTCGTCCAGAGGGTTACCTCGGGCTGACAACTCTGTTGTCCACGACCAAATCCTCCATACTTTCTAATTGCTGAGTGATTCGAGGTTTCAACCACCATTCCTTTCATTTATTTACTGAACCCTCGATATCAGGACGAGGCTTAGTGCCTAGGGGGTGGCTATGCGCTTCTCTTGGATTGGACGTTACATGAGCACGTGATTGCGGGGCCATCAAAAGCGGTTTGAACTCATACCGCTTTTGGGCCCGCAATCCAGCGCCTTCTGCCATGTATCACTTTCACCAAACCACAGTTTCAATTGCGAGACTGTTCAAGAAAATGATTGCTCGAGCATGTTGCATCCCTACAATGCACTGTGGCTGTAGATCTGGTCCTGATCTGCGATCTGGGCATGCCCGCTATATTTAGCGCCATTGCCAAGCTTATTTGCCCACCAACTTTAGAATATGCCAAACTGTGCCTTGGGGGGGAGGGTGCTACTTTTGACATTGAACAATATCTCATCAGTAGATCAGATCCACCTCCTTCAAATCGATGGCTGAGATTTGCTTCGGGTCTCTAGACTCCGAGAAAATCAAATCTCAAACCTCCTCTGCCTTTAGATTCTTTTACCCGGAGCTACGGATCTAACGACACGTGGCCCCTTGAGATTCACGTCTGAGAATTACTTCGGAACTCCAGACTCTAGAAAAAAAAAATCTCAAACATGGGCTTCCTCCATGCTTTTACCCGGAGCTGACGATCTAATGACGTGTGTCCTCTTGAATCGAATGGAAGAGAATTAATTTGGACCTTTATCCAGAGTTCACGGATCAATGTCATATGTCCCCTAGATCTTCCTTCAAGTAACTCCTACGGAACCAAAGATATAATGATGTGTGGCCCTCACATATCGATGGTCCAGATTCATTTCAGGCCTTCGACACTTCTGGCTTCGGGAGTTTCAAATGTGAAATATGAAAAAACTCCTGAAGGAAAAATTGTCGAAGTGACGTGGTGGCCTGATGTCATATGATGTCATGGTTGTTGATGTGTCATGGAAAGAAGGGTAACATGTGTCATATGAAAAAGGGAGAATTCCACAACCAAATGACCTCGAATGCGCGCCACGTGTCATGAATGATGAGTGCACCACATTTTTCGACGCTTCGGGACTTCGACACTTCATCTCTTTGATGCTTCCGGACTTCAACACTTTAGCACTTTGGAGATTTTCTCATTTTAGAACTCCTGAAGCTCATTTCCTCGAATACTTGGATCAAGTGCCACCTGTCCCCCTCAAGATCAATGACTCATGCTCGCTCCGGGCCTTGGGACTTCGAACCTTTTTATTTGGCACTATACTTTGCACAATTTTGGACTTCCAAATGCCGATGAGCCGCTGATCTAAACTGCTTTTGGAATCTCCACTGCTAAAATATTAAAACTTCCCACTCGCCTGCTAATATTTCCAATCTGACGTGAGCTTCTCTAAACAATGTGCTTTGACGCTTCCTATGTAGACCACAAACTTGGATGACCTGTCGCCCTTGAGAACTTTATGTGATAACATTTGGTTCCACAGGGGATGGCATGCTCCCTACAAGTTGCCAAGAACACGTAGTTCTAGTGCCTTAACTTTTTGTCTATGGAGTCTAGCTCAAAACTTTTGTTGAAGAAAACAGGGAAATATGTACACTACTCTACTAAAAAATGAAAACAAGCACATGGGTTACAGAAGGAGGTTATTTATGTACATTCCTAGACTAAGTGATTTTTATAATGCGCTAGGTGAAGGCAAACTTCCACCATATCGACCCAAGTAACTTTCTAACGGAAAACTTTATTACTCTGTTAGTGATCAACAAAGGATAATGGAAATGTGACAGCAAAATAATTACATTTTTCAAATTACCCTCCAATGTCGAAGTCAAGATAAAATCTTGGAGGCTCAAACACATGGAGAAAATGCAATTCCATGTACTCTTTCATGGGATCATAAAATAGGTGATAAAACCTACTAGATTGATAATAGGAAACCTGCTTCACTTTACCGCTGCTCACGTCTAGTTGAAAGTCTATGACAAGCACAAGTGAGTGAAAGGCTGATGCAGGATGTCGGTCCACTTCTTCTTTGTCTACTCCAACAACATCAGCTAGCTGAGGGAAAGAAATCTCCTCACGTATATCAATGAATGAGTGTTTCTCCTTAACATGTTTCTTAGTGTTTTTCATGGGCCCAGGATGGCTAATTTCCACACAATTCTTTTCCCTAATGTATAAAGGAAAATGATCTATAGTATGGTCTTGGAAATATTTCATATCCACCTCAAAATCTGATTCATAGATGTCATACACATGTTGGTTGCTCCCCAATTCAACAAAATGTAAGGTAGGGATCTTCTCTTCTTCCTCTGAGTACTCGTCAAAGAGGGGTGAGTGCAGAACTCTTTTATCTTGCAAAGAAAAATGAGCGACCTTTGGATTTTTCTCTTCAATCCTAGGTGAAAATACATCCTGGGAAACCTCTTGAAGGAAAAGAGAAGAATCCTTCTCCACAACTATATCTTCTTGTAAATCCGAGACAGTAGGGGTATTAGGGGTAGAATATGATACATCTATGGCTATGCAATCATCAACACTATCATAAATCATATCCGGAAGGCCTTCTTCATCAAAAGCAGGGTTGCCAAAAACATCTGATTCAAGGACCGAAACATCCTTTGCATTTTCTTCATAAGAGACGCAAGCAAAATCTGCCTTCAATTCCTCTATTGCTACAGAAAGTGATTTTACCAGTTTTATCAATTAATCCCTTGAGGTATAACCTTCATTCTCGCATGTTTCGCTAGAACAAACTATATCCTGAACACCATCTCCATACTCCTCACACCAATTATGACAAATTAACTCAGAGGAATAAAAATTTTGACAATGCCTATTGAAAGCTGCACGAAACTGTTCTAGGGAAGAGATGCTAGTAGGGGGCAAGGAGTGATACCACTCACAATCATCTCTCTCTAATGAGAACATGAACATCTTCATCAATACATCCTCATGATCTATTTCACATTGATGCATGAGTTCATGAAACTCAAGGAGATGATTTGCAGGGTTGTCATCTCTATGTTCTCTAAATCTGGGCAAAAAAATCACCCCACTCACCCATAGTAGGAACAACATTTGGAAAACCAGGAACAACAAAGAAATTAAAAGGAGCAAACCTCTGAGCCAAGATGGATTCCATCTGAAAATATGACTTCTTAAAATTGTGGAGTCACCACTAGATTCTTTAATCATGGATTCACTAGGTGAGTGATATGTAGTCTGAATGTGTCTGGTCTTTGTTCACCATCAAATATCAGATCTGATCGTTGTCGTTCTCCCAGAGATATTTTCAATCTGGTACAACAGTTAAAAGACTTCTTGAGAAAGCTTTCCTTTCTGATAATTTTCTTTGGGTCAGCTTCAAGTTTTTCTAGAAGCAGCTATGGAGTAGACCTCGTGTGTCTGCCTTTTTGAGAAACAACTAAAATAGCGGAGTCGCCAGGTGCAAGTTGCAATCTTCAAGGTATTGATTTCTGATGCACCTTCAGAATCATAATTTCTTTGTCGTTCTTACCCAAGGAAATGTCTTCAATTTGTTCCCCGACAATGGTGCCAAGAATTTTATCACTAAGAGTCACCCTCAGATTGCGAGAGGATAAGACCATTACCCATCATAGTTTTTGGTGGATGTTGGTTTTATATGAGTGGAGGTCAAAGGAAAAAACTCAATATATGAACAATGTTTCAACATAGAACTGAACAAGAAATGCACAGGGAAGTGAGGGCCACATTAACTTCAGTTAGTGAATTGATTTTAAGTGTGAGAAGAGGGAAGACTTAGTGATAAAGGTGGACAAGATTTCTATGGGCATCAGGCTTTCAAGAATTTTGGAGAAGAAAAACTTAGAGTCAAGATCACTCTTAAGCTCAAATTTCAGACACTAAAATATGTCCAAACGACACAGTCACAACAACACAATGATCAAACCTACATCACAATGAAACTACAACAACTCGACTGGATACTCCATGCATGATCCATTCAGTGTAATAGGGAAAATATAACAAGAGAGCTGACTAAAAATGGTCACGACACCACTGTAATCAAACCTACATTACAACAACATAACAACCCTCGACTGGATCCTCCATGCCTGAGTGTTTTAGCACAGTTTTTACAGAGAGATGAGAGAGGACTACTTCTATTAATTTGAATGTATCAAATTTGATACATAACCAGAGAACAGTTCTGGCATAAAAGAATTACAAAATAGGGAGCTCTTCTCAACCAGTTGACGACGTTAACAAAATATCAAAACTACCTATTTATACTCAGATCAGTCCCAACTATCAAGAGTGTGATCTGATCAATACATTCAAAGCATTGTGCCTGAGAAGTTTTCTGTCAGATAGTGCATGTATCCCTCTGTCAGATGCAAATTCATATCGACATGGGTCTGTAGAAAAATCCATCCATAGGGGTACCTCGGGTTGACAACTCTGTTTTCCATGGTCGAATCCTCCCTACTTTCTAATTACTAAGTGAGTCAAGGTTTCAACCACCATTCCTTTCATTTATTTACTAAACCCTTGAGATCGGGACGAGGCTTAGTGCCTAGGGGGTGGCCACGCACTGCTCTCAGATTGGACACTATATGAGCACGTGATTGCAGGGCCGTCCAAATTGGTTTGAACTCATACCACTTTTGGGCCTGCAATCCATCGCCTTCTGCCATGTATCACTTTTTCCAAACCACAATTTCAATTGCGGGACTGCTCAAGAAAATCATCGCTTGAGCATGTTGCATCCCCGCAATGCGCTATGGCCATAGATATGGTCCCAATCTGCAATATGGGTGCACCTGCTAGATTTAGTGCCACTTCCAAGATTATTCTCCCACCAACTTTAGAATCTGCCAAACTGTGCCTTAGGGGGGGAGGGTGCTACTTTTGATGTTGAAAAATATCTCATCAATGGATAAGATCTACCTCCTTCAAATTGACGGCTGAGATCTGCTTTGGGTCTTCAGACTCCAGGAAAATCAAATTTCAAACCTCGTCTCCCTTCAGCTGCTTTTACCCAGAGCTAGGGATCGGACGACGTGTGGACCCTTGATATTGACAACTAAGAATTACTTCAAGACTCTAGGCTCTGAAAAAATAAAATCTCAAACACGGGATTCCTCCGTGCTTTTACCTAGAGCTAACGATCTAATGATGCGTGTCCTCTTGAATCAAACGACCGAGAATTACTTCGGAGCTTTACCTGGAGTTCATGGATCAATTCCATATGTCCCCTGGATCTTCCTTTAAGTAAATCCTCTGAAACCAAGGATTTAATGATGTGTGGCCCTCGTGGATCGACAATTCAGATTCATTTTGGGCCTTTTACACTTATGGATTCGAGATTTTCAAATGTGAAACATGAAAAAACTCCAAGAGGAAAAATTGTCGAAGTGACATGGTGGCCTGATGTCATATGATGTCACAACTGCCGATGTGTCATGGAAAGAAGGGTGACATGTGTCATATGAAAAATGGTGAATGTCACAACCAAATGACCTGGAATGTGTGCCACGTGTCATGACTGATGAGTGTGCCACGTGTTTCAGTGCTTCGGGACTTTAGCACTTCAGCTCTTCGACGCTTTGGGACTTCGGCTCTTCGGCACTTCAACACTTCGAGGCTTTTCTCATTTCATAAATCCCAAATCTCATTTCCCCTAATACTTGGATCGAATGCCACTTGTCCCCCTCAAGATCAATGACTCATGCTTGCTCCGGGCCTTGGGACTTTAGACCTTTTTCTTTGGTGCTATACTTTGTGCAATTTTGGACTTCTGAATGCCTGTGAGCCGTTGATATGAACTGATTCTGGAATCTCGGTCCCTTCAATATTAAAACTGCTCGCTCGCCTGCTAATATTTCCAAGCTGACGTATGCTGCTCTGAACACTGTGCTTTGACGCTTCCTATGCAGACCACGAACTTGGATGATCTACCGCCCTTGACAACTATATGTGATAACAGAAGGAGAGCATGTTTTTCCTTGGAGCCAAAAATTCTTATCACAGTGTATTTATCCATATGTTCAAGTGCCCCCTTCCTGTCCAAAAACCCGATTTCCTAGTCAGATATGCGGGGAACATCTTTTCCTAACAATAAAACTTTGAAAATAGACACAAAGTCATTAAAAACCTCATAAAAATAGCGGTAGACCTTGTATTTCAACAAGGCATGGTACTAGAATGTTACTGGGTCGAATTCCCAATTTACCTGGTTGGACAGAGACAATTTTGGAAACTGATAGCAATGTGATATCACAAAAACCAAGTAGGATGACATATAGAATTTCTTCTCCTTTTTGAATCTTGACAATTGGGAAAATATTTCATGGGAAATTAGCTTCCCCCAATAAAAAATGGCTTGTTCCTTGACTGTGAAATACAAAATATATAGATCCATGCGGGAAATAGTTGTTGTGGATTCCTGTCCCATTATTCTTGTAAACAACTAGGTAATCTCCTAGAATGGATTTCTAAATGAACTAACCTGCAAGCTTGTGATATCTTCAGGAACTTCCATCGGGTCTTCTAGGAACTGAGACAATAGGTCCAACCCGTTATTATGATTTCTTAGGAATTTCTTGGAATCTTCTCCTTTGAACGTCAGTGTTGGCTCCAGTAATCTTAACATTTGATGAAAGACCTGAGGTGACAAAGAAACATAAGAGTGGTCCTGCAGTGGAATAATTATTTGGCCTGAAATATATTTATCGGTGCACCAAGAGACCGGATCCTTACAGTCAAAAACATCAGGGACACAACCTACATGAGCAATCCCAGAGGTCCAAATTATTTTGTTCTAGGTGGTAGAGGATGGGTAATAAGAATATTACCTGGACCACTGGAAGTTCTGGTCCTCACGCCCGAAGATGTTCATTGTATCTCTATAGAACTGTTGTCGAGTTGGTGCCATAAGGTTATGAGAACGTTCGTTTTCTCCAGACGATGGTTGAAATGAACAATTGGAGGGGATAGTATAACCCTTTGCAAATGTTGGTTCAATGCTTATGAATTGGAAAGATCCTCGAGCCTTTCGCTCATTAATGGAAATATCTATGGGTGTTGCATGATGATTTGTTAGCAGTAAAGCTTACTTATTGCATACTTAGAAGTGCGAAGGTGGCGGGTACGATGAAAAGAAATTAAGGATTGGAGGTTTTATGAATGTGCCAACCTGACGACGTTCAAATGACATTCCATGATTTTGAAATCAACACTCGGAATGGATAATATAACCCTCTGCAAATCTTGGTTTAATGTGTATTAATGGGAGATATCCACGAGGATTTCACTCATCAATGAAAATCTATACGGTTCCTGCACGATGAGCTCTTAGAATTAAAGCTTACTAATTGCATATTTAGAAACAAGACACACACACACACACACACACACACACATATATATAAACAATATTTTTTATTATAAGTAAGACTTTCTTATATATACATAAATATAAACAACAGTCACAGGGGGTTGAAATTAGGGTTGCAAGTAAAACGAAGGAGAGGTGAGCACCCGACGCTAAAATTGTGTCTTTATGATATATATATATATATATATTAATGTTTTTCTAAACAATTTTTTATTATAAACAAGTGTGAAGATGACGGGGAAGAGCAAGTAAGGAATGGATAATTATGAAAAGTGGTTGGACGGGTTTCAAAATAGGATTACAGGGAATTGTGAGGAGAGGTGAGGGCCCTATGGTCAAATTGCATGTCTCGAAAATTTTGATTGCAAAAGGCGTAAAAGGGAAAAGTGCATGATGGGTTAGTCCAATGAACGGTTTGTATATTTGCGGAATTATGGGTGTTGTTTGCAAGTCATGGAACAATGGAAGGGAAATTTTGAGCTCGCCTATCCGGGAACACGCAATCGAAAAAGTGGGTAAGTATGGAGTAGGGAAACGGTCGGTTGGACTCATTTTCGCTAATATATTGAAATTTGTAATAAATATCCCATTACCTAGCAAGATCTTTTCTGCATGTATATCGCGAAATTATGGGTGTTGTTTGCACATCCTGGAACAATGCAAGGGAAATCTTGAACACACATGTCTGTGAACCCGCAAGAAAAAAAGTTGGTAAGTATTTGTAATAGATATCCCATTACCTAGCAGGATATTTTCTGCATGTTTCTGTACAAGTTGTGTAGGAACATTTATTATGACAGTCTCCTCGAGGCATGGTGAGTTGTTAGAAATAAACCTCAGTTATTGCATACTTGGAAAGAAGTGCAAAGGGAGTGGGCATAGGAAAAAGTGATTAGGAATTGGATATTTCGTGAACTCGCCAACCTGACGATCCGCAAAAGAAATTCAAAGAAATGGCGAAGTATGGAAAGCGGATGAATGGGATTCAAAATGGGGTGAAAATAGATCCATAGGAGACGTGAGGACTTGATGGTCAAATTGTATGTCTCATAAATTTTGAGTGAAAAATGTGTACAACGGAAGAGGTGATGATAGGCAGACTGTGTAACACAGAAGAGGGTATGATGTGAGATTCCAGTTGTAAATTTGTATATCGCGGAAGTTAGGGTGTTGTTTGCAGGTCACAGAACAATAGAAGTGCAATCTAGATCCCTTCTACCCAAGAATCTGCGGTTGGAGAAGTGGTTAGGTATGGAATAGGGAAGAGGTCGGTCGAAGTCGTGATATAAAAGAACGAGTGAAAATGTGAACCCACAAGTCCGCCAGCCTATGCAACTAGACATTTTCAGAAAAAAAAAATGACTAAGTAACGAGAAAGATAAAGTACAGGGAAAAGAGAAATGGGAATTTGGTTAAGTATAGAAGACGGAAAAGAAGGGATAATATATTCACATCTGTAATAGATATCCCATTTTCTGACAAGATCTTTTCTGCATATTTCTGGAGAATTTATATACTTATTGCATATACTTGGAAAGAAGTGCGAAGGTGGCGGGCACGTAAAACAACGAATAGGAATTGGAAATTGTATGAACCCGCCAACTCAACGATCTGCGAAAGAGATTACAAGAAATGGTCGTGTGGAAAGTAGTCGAACGGGCTTCAAAATAATCTAACAAGGGTTCCTAAGGAGACATGAGGCCTTGACGGTCAAATTGTATTGATCAAAACTTTTGAGTGAAAGCTGTGTAACACGGAAGAGGGGCCGATGTAGGAGTCCGGAAGTCAATTTATATGTTGTGGAAGCTGGGGGATGTTTGCAAGTCAAGGAACACTGGAAGTGCAGTCCGCCTGTCCGGGAATCCGCAAGCAAAAAAATTGGGTAAGTATGGAATTGGAGGCACAAAAGAGATTCCAAGAAATGGTGAAATATGGAAAGAAGACGCAAGGGCTTCAAAATGGGGTGACAATAGTTCCCCAGGAGACATGAGGACCCGAAGGTCAAATTGTAGGTCTTGAAACTTGCGTGTGCAAACTGTGTGTCACAGAAGAGGGTATGATGTGGGAGTGCGGTAGTAAATTTGTATATGGCGAAGGTTCGGGTGATGTTTGCAGGTCACAGAACAATGGAAGTGAAATATAGAGCTCGCCTTCCTGGGAATCCATGATCTGAAATGTGGCTAGGCATGGAATGGGTAGTGGTCAGTCGAAGTCACGATATAAAAGCATGAGTGAAAATGTGAACCCGTGAGTCCGCCAACACGTGCATTGAGACATTTTCAGAAAAATGACTAAGTAACCAGAAAGAGAAAGTAGAGGGGAAAAAGAAACAGGAATTTGGTTAAGTATAGAAGAGGGAAAAGAAGGTCCAATATATTTGAATCTACAATAGATATTCCATTTCCTGGCAAGATCTTTTCTGTATGTTTCTGGAGAAGTTGTATACTTATTGCATATACATGGAAAGAATTCTGAAGGTAGCGAGCACAGGAAACAACAAGTAAAAATTGGAAATTTCTTAAACCCGCCAACTCGACGATCCACGAATGGGATATCAAGAAATGGTCAAGTGTGGAAAGTGGTCGGACGGACTTCAAAATAGGGTGACAAGGGTTCCCAAGGATACGTAAGGCCCTGACTGTCAAATTGTATGTATCGAAACATTTCAGTGAAAAATGTGTAACACAAAAGAGGGGATGATGTGGGAGTCCAAAAGTAAATCTGTATATTGTAGAAGTCGGAGTATTGTTTGCAGGTCACGGAACAATAGAATTTCAATTTAGAGAAAGGGGAATATCTTGGTCGGAATCATGATATAAAAGCATGAATGAAAATGTGAACGTGTGAATCTGCCAACCCGCACAGCAAGACATTTTCGGAAAAAACGACTAAGTAACCATAAAGAGAAACTACAGGGGATAAAAGAGTGGGAAAATAGAAAGGCAGAGGGTAATTTTTATAAGCATGAATTGGTTTCAAATAAGCCCCATTGTTGCAAAACCATCATTTTCTAGTCCAATACTTTATCCACTTATTCGTTTTCTATTGTGCTTGTACCATTAAAAAGGGTGTGAACAAATGCTTTGTTGAAGATTATATTTTATTGCAAATTGTGGGAGTAATTGTGTTCTTGATACATTCTTCCATGAGTTTAACATATTAACTTAAGTATTAAACTTCTTGCATGATGGGTTGTTAGCATTAAAGCTTAATAATTGCATGTCTAGAAACAACAATGACGATCTTGAATTTTAATATTGTAGTTGATTTCATAGTCCCATTTGACTATAGCCACCATATATCAGTTTTTTTTTTCTTTTAATTCATGAACAAGAAATTTGGTAATTTCATTAATAAAGTGAAAAATGCTCAAATAGAGGTCGGGGGATGGACAACTAATAAAATGTTCCCTTTCGGACTAAATGAATCAAGCAAGCAAAAGGGAAATAAGAAATTCTTTTCTTAGCAAGGTTGGGATGAAAATGAAATTTCTATGGCGGGGCCCGAACTGCCGCATTGTGATATGGTCTTGCTATGTTCTATATTCATTATGAATATAATTGAACGTTGGTTTAAAACTTTATGAAATTCATTTTTGTTTCCATAAAACTTAATGGATCGACACATTGCATTGTCATATAATTGTTAAATTCTCCATTTTAGATCAAATTACTTGAGCTAATACAATATTGAAGAACTACGAGACTATCGAACCATGCCAATGAGAAGAGGTGTTAAATTTAGAAAAGAAGCAACAACCAAGACTCCAAGGAAATTTTTTAATAGTAAATCCATTAAAAAAAAAGAATATTGGGTAGTGTATATCTATCCATAGAAATTGGACCAAGTTCTTTGGACCAAAACATTGAACACATTTACCATAAACATAGGTGCAAGACCTGCAACATGTAGGAGCCATCGAGATGCTCTTCAACATGCATACAAAACTAATAACCATGCTTATTTTTAAGAAATCCTTGCATTTTTCTACTTAGGGTGTCAATGTTCATTGCCCCAATCTCAATATCTTGTGGAAGACTTGAGGCGAGAAAGAAACAAGAGAGTGGTTCCACAGTGGAATAAATCCTTGGCTTGAAGCAGATGAACAACAGTCCTGCGATAAAATTGATAGTTATCACAAGATTCTTGTGAGGAAGAAGACGAAAAATATTGTAGGGAAAACGAAAGAGCCCGAAACTCAAAGTTAAGACACACTAAGAAACCACCTCTTCACGGTCGAAGACTTCAAAGACACAGGTTGCACGAGCAATTCCAGAGGCCCAAATTAGTCCATTATGGGTAGAAGGAGATGAGTAGTAGGAATATGCCTTGCACTAGTGGGATTTTTGGTCCTCATCCCCTAAGATGTTAATTGTATATACAGAGAACAACAGAGTGGTCCCACAATTGAATAATTTTTTGTCTTGAAATATATCTTTGGGAGCATCAATATATCATTCCCTTACAGTGAAATACTTCCACCCAGAATGGACTAATTTAGAACTCTAGGATTCCTATTTTCGAACTGCAAAGTGGATATTTCCCTCAGCGTCAGTTTCTTTTCTGAAACCCCTTCTTTTGGTGTTGTCAGAGCCGCCATCGTCGAGCCGGTAAGTGCCCCCTGTTATGGTTGATTTCAATTTGGGCGTAGGAGTGGGAACAAAGTCTTCATTTCCATCATCCATTGATGTATCATCGTCCATCAAATCATCTTCTTCCAACTCAAAATCAATTGCATCAACCTCTGTGCTAGACATTAATGAAGGCGTACAGGTTGTCTGAGTAGTGGGGTTGCCTTGGAATTATTTTTCTTGAAATATATCTCTCAGTGCACCAAGGAACCATCTCATTTTTACTCCTGGGCGGAGAGAGATGAGTAGTAAGAATATGCCCTGGAATACTGGAACCTCTAGCCATCATGCCTGAAGATGTTTACTGTATCTTGACAGAACTGTTGTGGAACTGTTGCCATAAGTTAACGAGAATTTATGTTTTCTCCAGATGATGTTTGAAATTAAAATTGGGGAGGGATAATATAACCCTCCGCAAATATTGGTTTAATGTGTATCCATGGAATATCTCCTCGAGCCTTTCGTTGATCAATGACAATCTCTATGGTTCGTGCGTAATGAGTTGTACCATTAAAGCTTACTAATTGCGTATTTATAAGAAAGTGCAAAGGTGGCGGTGATGACCAAGAGTGATTAAGGATTAGAGATTTTGTAAAGGTGCCAATCGGTCGACGCCCGAAATAGATTGCATCATGCTTGAAATGAATACTTGGAAAGGATAACACTCTTCTCCACAAATCTTGGTTTAATTCATATTAATAACAAATCTTCTTCGGCCTTCCGAACATTAATGAAAATCTTAATGATTCCTACACGATGATCTACTAGAATTAAAGCTTAATAATTGCATATCTAGAAATAAGTACGAAGGTGATGGGGATGGAAAAGAGTGATTAAGCATTGTACATTTCGTCCACCCGCCAACCCGCAAAAGAAATTCCAAGAAATGGCCAAGTATGGAAAGCGTTCGAGCAGGCTTAAAAAATAGGGTCACAAGATATACTCAGGAGACGTGAGGGGCCGATGGTCAAATTGTATGTCTCCGAACTTTTGACTGCACAATGTGTAACATGGAACATGGCACAATGACAAATTTCGACCATTAATTTGTATATCGCAGAATTTCGCGTGTTGTTTGTAGGTAGCGGAACAATGGAAGCACGATGTTGAGAAAGCTTGGCTAGGAACCAATGATGGTAATAGTGGCCAAGTATGCAATGGGCAAGCAGTTGGTCAGACTCGTTATATAAAAGATTGAGACATACTCGGAACAAGGAATATTGACGGGCTTGAAAATAGGGCCACAATCTCTACTTAGGAGACGTGAGGGCCCGCTGGTCAAATTGTATCTACCCCTACTATTGATTGCAAAATGAATAACATGGACCAAGAGACAATGATAGATTTCGAGGGTCAATTTGTATATTGAAGAACTTCGGGTGTTATATCTAAAAGCACGAGACATTCAGAAAAATGGCACATTCAGAAAAAGGACCAATTAAACAGAAAGCGAAAGAAAACAAGAAAAAGGGGAATTTGTTTGTTAATTTGTAGATCAGGTAAGTTCGAGTGTTATTTGAAGGCGACGGAACCTGCCTATCTGGGAACCTGTGATCCAAAAATTTTATTCAATATGAAATGAGGAAGAGTTCGGTCGAGCCGGTGATAGAAAAGTATCAGTGGAAATATAAAGACGTGAATCTGCTAACTCCCGCACCTAAACATTTTCCGAAAAATTACTAAGTAACCAGAAAGGGAAAGCAGAGGGAAAAAAGAAAGGGGGTGGAAATTTTCAGAAGTGGGAATTGGTGTAAGAAAGACCCATTGATGGTCTTAACAATAACTATGAAGTGCATTAAACATGTGAATGGGTTCTTCAATCAAGGAATAGATAAAGCGAGCCATGCTTATAGTTTCCAGGATTTGTTTGTATAAGAGAAACATTGAAAAGCCACGAGAAAATCAATTTTGGGATGTTTAAGTAAAGTTATTTTACTGTCAACTTCACCAAAAGTATAAAAAAGACGAATTTGAATTTTAATGTCATGTCGTTGATACGATAGTTCCATTGGACTTCACATATTATATATCCTTTTATTTCAAATTATTCATGGAGATGAATTTTGCTAAGTTCATAGATGAAGGAAAAGTGCTAAAATGAGCCACATACTACATTTGCATCAAAGAGCTTATATTAAAAGGCAAATGATATGCTGTATATTCTTTAAGATCATAGAAAAACTGCCAAGATCCTGAATGTATTATTAATTTTCCAGAATGAAGCATACAACCAAAAACCAAGTAAACACCAAATGTATTGAAATTTGAGGCACAAGGCAACGCATGAACATAGAAGGCTCCAAGAGAGATCCCACAAGGTTCCATAGAGAAGTACGCATCGACCTTTGCATCAAACAATTTGATATATAAAAAAAAACATATGTGGCATTGGTTTTCTCTTACACCTGGTATATGTTCCCATGAGAAAATAATCGGAGCCATGGGATACGAAGAAAATTTTTCCAAACACAAGACAACACAAAACCAGTAGAGCTTCGCCAATGTAGCCTAGCTATAATGAAACCTCAAAATGGGGAACAAGAAACTTTTCGATTATTATTTTACTATGAAGCAAGATCACTATGGACATTTTCTTCTGATAGTGTCATGTTCTATCACTACCAATTGTAACAATGCCAAATTTCCAATATTATTGGAAATGCCTGATGGTTCTGCCCAAAGGAGCAAGCTATTTTGACGGTTCAAAGGATGGGCCTGATTTATTTACAGTTGGATGCTTTGTATGGGGTTTTTCCTCATGCTTCCCATTTATGGACTGAAAAATCTTATGCACTTGTACATCACTAATAAATGCACTTGCCTATATGAATTCCAATGCCCGAACTCCCCAATCTCTATAGAGAGTTCTAATGATCTCAAGCTCATGTTTCAATCCATGCTGAGTTATTTTTTTTCAATTAGGGAATTGAGAAAATGGAGATACCATACCATAAATGTATAGTTGGAGACAAATTTATTTATTTATTTGGGTACCCAAAAAAAATACAGAAATCATGCCATGGCTATATAGTTGGAAAACATTTTTCCAATTTGGGCACCCAAAAAGGTGCAGAGTCCTCCAACAAAGCCACAACCAGCCACCATTTTTTTTCATTTGCACACCCCAACAAATATGCAAAATTCTTACTGGGAGATGCAAAAAAACATGAAAATAACAACATCGATTGCATTTGAAGTTAGATTCTCCTGGTTGTTTCAAGTGCACAAGAAGAGACAAAATCTCTGGATAGAAAATTTTACAGCCATAGATGTAAAATCCGAAGAACTCAAGTCCGATGAACATTCATCTAAGTGTCGAAGAAAAATTACAGACACGCATGATATTTTTTCGTTTCATGCCAAAGCTTGATATGATTATTTTTTTTTTCAACCGATATGCAATATTGCATTGTCCTCATTTAAGGTAAATTTTCTATGTATCCAAAAGTCGCGCAACATGTACGCACTGTTTTCCTTTTTCTGTAGGTATGCTTCATATGACAATTCTGTTAACCCAGGAAGCACATCTTGTAACAAAGACTGTCTAATTGTACAATGTACGATTGTGTTTCCCACGGTTCAAATGGAAACATTGAGGCAATGTATATATATGTAAGGACATTTTTTACTGCATCATAGATAATCAATTGTATCATCACTTACGAAAGCAACAGAAGAAGAAGGAGAGTTTCATTTGGAACATGCAGGCTCAAAGGGGGTCAAGTATGCATTTGTTACAACCAAAACACCCTCAACTTGGGAACATGAGAATAGTAGTTAATATATTGAACAATATAATATACAGTTGTACAACAAAAAACAAAAAAACTGTAGAAAATTGGTGAAGGCAATTTGTATGAGCAAAGTGAGGATGAAATTGTAGATGTATATGCACAACAGTTGTAGATCTAGTTACTTTCTTGATATCATGTACTATGTATGTTCGCAACTCTGTTACAAATGTTGCTTGGGTTGTGTGAAAGATCATTTCTTTAACATCTATTTTCTTTGTTATATTTTTGAAGAGCATAAGTGGAAATTTCCCTTTATGCAATTGTTGTTCCATTCAAGAAAACAAATTTGAATAGGTGTCGAACAATTGAAGCTACAACATGGAACAATGTAATATTTGTGTAACATAACCGAGATACATCGACATGTGAAAGTAAAGGAAAAATCTAGATATGGAGAACGATACCATTGCCTTGTCTTTGTCTGAATCTCCATATTTTATATGGAGAATGTGTTGTGAGCCAATTTTTCTCATGAGTGTGACCACTGCACCAATGGTTATGATTGGGTAAATGTCGTTGCTCTGTGCAAGTTGGTTGATAGTTGTGTCTGGGACGAAATGATATTCTAAACAAATAGCAGAAATTTTTTCCACAATACTTGTTTCATTGAGCGATATAATCCGAACACAATCACAATGGTCATATACTGTTTTGGGAAATATATTAAAATTTGTAATGGATATCCCATTAGCTGGAAATATATTTTTTGCATGTTTCTAGACAAGTTGTGTGGGAATAGTCAGTGTGACTGTCATCAGGGCCTCCTTGTCTATCATGTCAGCATGCATAATGGATATAGTTTTGTTTTCCTTGTCCAAGTAGGTGCTATAGATGACCATTATTTCCTCGACGAACACTTGTCCAATTTGGCGGCTGTTCAAGCCCTCTATTCATAGTATTTTGGGTGTTAGAAGTTTAGTCCTGCTGACATTTTTTTAATAGGAAAAGTAATGTGAATGGTAGTGTGCATTATTTTTTTGTTTTCTTTTTCCCTGGCATAAAAGTACAAGTAGATTCACAACTTTGATGGAGTATGGAGCCAGAGTTTTTCAACAAGACCTCTTAGTTTGTGGAACTTTCCCTATGTTCGGCGTCTCGCTTGCGCTTGTTGATACTTCTTGTGAACTGCAAAGTATGTGTTGCAGATGACATCAACATATTCACCATGGCATAGATGAATAAATAGTTGAGGATATTTGTTTGGTAAACATATGAGGAACATAATGTATGCATATTTACCTTCGGCATTGTCGGTCTGCATATTTTCCACAATACTTGTTTCATTCAGTGGTATAATCCAATCACAATCACCACGGTCACATACTATTTTGGGCAATATATTACAATTTTTAATGGATATTCCATTACCTGGCAATATATTTTCTGCATGTTTCTGGACAATTTGTGTGGGAATAGTCAGTGTGACTGTCATCAGGGCCTCCTTGTCTATCATGTCAGCACGCATAATGGATATAGTTTTGTTTTCCTTGTCGAAGTGGGTGCTATAGACGACCATTATGTCCTCGATGAACACTTGTCCATTTCAGCGGTTGTTCAAGCCCTCTATTGATAGTATTTTGGGTGTTACAAGTTAAGGCCTGGTGACATTTTTTTAACAGGAAAAGTAATGTGAATGGTAGTGTGCATTATTTTTTTGTTTTCTTTTTTCCTGGCATAAAAGTACAAGTAGATGCACAACTTGGATGGAGTATGGAGCCTCATCAGTGTGACTGTCATCAAGGCCTCCCTGTCTATCATGTCAACACACATAATGGATATAATGGATAAGTGGAAAAACTAGAAATGGGGAGGGCAATGTTTGGAAGTGGGAAGTCTCAACAAAGGCCCATTGTTCCCAAATCATCATTTTCTAGTCCAATATTATATGCCCCCACCTGTTTTGTATGTTTGATTTACTATCATAGTTGGTATACCTTTTAGAATATTGTACCATAGACCCCTCTGTTGTGGCATATAAGAATTCATCTTCATGTCCAACCAATCTATTTATTTCAATTTAGCAACGTTGAACATACAGTGGACATGAAGGCAAGTTAGTATGTAGAAAGACATGTGAAAGAAAGAAATACAGTTATATTTATTTCAATGTAGTAGCAAAGAGAATACAATTCACATGAGAATAAGTTACTATGTAGAAAGATACGTAGTATATACATACAACAAAATAGGTGCAAAGAAGTAGAACAAGTAGAACAAATACACAGACAATAAATGGAATACTAAACACTGGAATATGAAATAAGAGTACATGTATGCAGCTCTCCAACTCTTCTTCTACATTCACGCCAAAGAGTCCATCGTCCTCTCCAGCCACTTTGTTTGTTTAAATGTAGCAATGCATGAAAAATACAATGGACATGAAGGAAGTTAGTATGTAGGAAGACATGTATAAAAAAATAAACAGATTTCGAATTTTTTCAATGTAGCGGCACAGGAAATACAAAGGACATGAAGATAAGTCATTATGTAGGAAGGTACGCAATATCTACATACAACAAACTAGGTGAACACATATACAGAGAATAAATGAAATACAAAACAACGGAATATGAAATAACAGTACAAGCATGTACCTTTGTATCTCCTCTTCCATCGTTGCAGTTAAGACTCCTTCGTTTTCTCTAGTTATTATATTTTTTTGAATGTGGGAATGCACAAAATACAATGAACATGAATGGAAGATGGTATGCAGCGGAAAACAAGTAATGTGTACATACACTAAATGAGAATCAACGAATAGAATAAAAGATAGTTAGAAACATGAGCCTTTTCTTTTCTCCATCCATGGTTGTAAATATATAAAGTTTTTCCTGCCCTAAATATATTATAAGCCACAAAATATTAAGAAATTGCATGGCCATAGCTAAATGATTATGGTTTTCTGTAGAAAATTATCCAGATATGCTTCGAGACATGGAAATATAATTTTGCAGTATCTTTGGTGTACATATCATATTTCAAGTACAAGACAAATTGTATCATGGTCACACGAGTCTGTGTAGAGGATAAAGAGATTTTATTGTGATATGGGCACATTTTACCATATATGGTTAATAAGTGTGTTTTGCACATGTTTTATCTTAGAAAAAAGACAATGGACATTGTAATTTCACATCTTGACTTTGCTAGATCTCAAATTCCCCATACATGGAAAGCAACAGAACTGTAGGTCCACTCGCAGGTGTAGGACCTAAACACCACAAAGTGCAAAAAAAAAAATAGCTCCAACTGCCAGCACAGGACCCCAACCCTGCAAAGACGAAGTAAACAAAAGAAAATAACAAGCAACAAACCAACGAGCAAGCACAAACAAGCCCAACTGCATCCCCAGGGCCCCAAACTCATAAATTTGAGCCAAACAACAACAAGAAGCAACATATGACCCAACGAACCAACGCACAAGCAACAACCATCAAACGAGTAAACAACATATGTATCTCCAACAATTACCAAACTGCAGCCGAAGCACAAAAGGAACCAAAAACATATGACGAGCATGCCAATAGAAATAAGCAAACATTCTTACTTGCAAAACTGCAAACAATGAACAATAAAGAATGAATAGAAAATGAAATTATGGCATCGAAACTTACTCTGAAATGATGAACGACAGAAGCGCAGGTTGAATTGTGGGAGAAACACCTGGACCTCGCAAAGTAAAATAAAAAAACATATCCAACTACAAATGCAGGACCCCAACCCTGCAAAGTTGAAGTAAACAAAAGCAAGCAACAAGCACCAACAGGTCCAACCGCAGGCGTAGGTCCCCAACCTTGAAAAGTTGAACCAAACAACAACTGATGAACCAACGAACAAGAATCACCCACCGAACCAGTAAACAATGTATGTAGCTTCAATGATGACCAAATTTCATTCCAAGCATAGAAGAAGTATGAAACATACAATACCTATTCAACTGGCGGTGGAAAACAATATTGTCCAAATTCACTACAACATTGTATGGAAAAATTAGAGGAAAAATGTACTCTGAGAAGCCTATTTAGGTAAACATTTAAGGTTGTCATGCTGTCTAAGGGCCTCACTGTATGAAAACATTTAAGTTGTCAGGCATGTTTTAGGACCTCCCGCTATGTAATCATTTAAGTTGTCAGGCCTATTCAAGCACCTCAAAAAAAGTGTCAATGCTCTAAACCTTCAATACACAAATATTTCAATACAAATACAAAGGACTAATAATAATAATAATAAAAGGACATATTAATATGTGATCGCTATAGTCCCTCTATGCATTCGACAGGGATTAATAATAAAAAAACATTAAAAAATAGCATACATGCTCATAACTTTCGGTATGTAAACATTTTAGTAAAAATGTAATAAAAAAATAAAAAAGGAGCATCTAAGGTCAAAAATTTGGATATATACACATTTACAACATTGGGAACAACAAAACTGGAAATAAGACCTCGAATATATTCTCCAATGAGACGATGACATATAATTTTTTTATATAAATATAAAATAATATTTTTACTTCTATAGTACAAACAATACAGACGATGCAAAAATTTATAGTCAAAAGACATATTAATATGAATTCAACGAATTATAGATGGCCATAGTTCATCTGCGCCTTCGGCAAGGACTAATAAGCTGTGATTATTCCAAGTGAGTTAAGTTCCATCGTTCTTCTAGAATGAGGTATTTCGAGGAGTAATTACAAAATAGAATGGTAATTGTGGACTACATCTTCCGAGTCCCGAACATATTCCTTACGTTTGTGAGTCCGAACATATTCTACACATTGTAGGAAGGAGAAGCCAACTATGTAATAACCAATTGTCATTTTCTCTATGGTAAGGGACTAACTTGAATTTGTGGCGACCTTCGAAGTTGGGGTTGCGAAATGGAGCAAGTGGTATAAGCACACCGGATATAACGAAGTGTGATGATGATGTCTTTATATGAGGCGAGCCAGGACACCTTGGGCATGCAACACGCCAAGGGAGACTCAATTGATATGCCTTGAGACACAAGAAAGATAAGAGACAGCTTGATGAAGGGTTGACGGAAAGAGTTGGGTGCTCCACCAAACAGACGAATAGGTTAAGGAATGAGGAGGGCACACCTATAAAAGCTAGATTGAATTAGATAATAGCTACACTCACCCAAATGATGGGTCGGTCAAATAGATGGGGGCACCAGTTAGGATTTTTGCGGGTTGAATCGACGAAAAAATGAGGCGTTCAGTGGGTCAGTTGGGCATGCTACCTGAATGTGCCCACATGAAGAGACAACCCAACTTTGTGAAGGGCACGACTTGGTGAACCAACTGGTTGACTCACCCATGTTCATAGAGACGTGACAATTGACCTGGATCGACGCCTATAAAATCACAAGGGCTCACAACCAAGGAATATCACAACTTCGAAGTCAACGAGAGCAAGAAATCAACTTTTTGATTATGAGAGAGACTTAGACGAAGACACATGAACTCCCTCAAGGAGCCAAGTTTCTCCACTTGGGAGGACTCGTGCTACCTTGAGGTGACTCAATTGACAGAGTTGGGGTGACATTATTTTTGTTTGAGTTTGGGGAAGTCGTGTTGTGGGTCCAAGTAGGCGTGATAGGAGACAAAACCACAGGTTTGTGTGAATCTTTGCAGTAGAAAAGAGACAATAAGTTTGTGGTTGAGGGAACGTCTGAGGTGCATTATAGAAGGTTAGGAAGACGATTGTGACAGAGAAGCCTTGTGTGACGAATCTATGTATGAGTGTCTTGGTGAGGTGATGTGAGTCATGTGACTCTGCCTAATTGTAAACCAAGACAATAGTGCTCATATTGTAATTGTTTAAAAATAAGAAACACTTAGCCAATTGTTAGGCATGGTTTATGTTGCCTGCAATATATATGTGTTTATCTTGTTTGTTTCACAATTGTTCTCTTTGTTTCATGGATGTATGTTTATATATGACTAAGAATTAAGCTGATAACAATTTTCTAAGTATACAAGAGTTGAACTAGAGTAGAGACTCGCATGTAGCCTAGAAAGGAGTATGGGTATGTTATAGGTGAAGAGGTGTAGTCTGGATGAAGTATCCTTGGTGTTTCAAAGCATCTGAGTGAGAAACATCGTGGTGTCGCATGCCCTCAAGAGGTGCATGATCGCAAGTTTCGGCTAGGCACACTATGGGGACGTGACAAATGGTATCAAAGCAAACTTTGAAGGCAGTTTTTTGCGAAGACTGTTCAGTGGGCACGTTCGCTAACTTTATGAATTTTTCGATGGAGTGAACTTGCTCATCGTAGAATTTTCATCATATTTACAACAAGAGGTTCGGTTTATGGTGTGTTTTAAGGTTGGTCTAGGTGCACACCTTGAGCATATTTTGTGGTGAAATAAATCACTTAGACAGGGTGGGTAATCACAGAACTCATCGCAAACTTCAGCACAAAAATTGTAGTAGACTTGATCGCAGATGTAATTTGGTCGCATACTTGGTTGGTTTAGGATAGAAATCAATGTTGGACCTATAGTGCACACCTTGGAGAGACTAGGCACAAATTTCGTTGGGTGAACTGAGCACTTGGGAAAAGCAAATGAAGGTAGGATTTGTTGCATGACATGTCGCATATCTAATTGTAGGAGTGATCATTGAAGTGATTGTAGGGGGTGATCGCATAAATGATCGTGAAGGGGATAAATTTTGGGTTGTAGCGAGGTGAAGCACTTGGGTGTGTTGTACGCCATAGAGTATCTTTGCAGCAAGAAATTATTTTGACACATTTTTTTCGTGACATCTTTGTGTCATGCATCACCGAAAACAATAGTTGAGTTGAGATGGGTTATTGGACGATTTGTTCAATTGCAACCTTCAGATGAGGTGACTCTTCAAAGAGTTACAAAAGTTGGTTAACAAAAGTATGACTTGACAGTTGAGTGGTGGATGCATGGTGCTTTGAAGCGGAAGCACTCAAGGTGTGGAGATGATAAGACATTGGATATGAGTTTATTTAGTTGCATGCAAAGTTTGAGACTTATATGGATTTCTGAAGTGGACGAGTGGACTCAACCTTGTATCACAACGAAGGTCTTGTAGGTTTGTCAAGTTGTGGACGATGATTGTGGGGATTTCATGCAGAGAGTCAATTGCTTGGGAAATTGAAGGTCCAAGACAACATACCTGAACCATGGGCACAACCAAGGATGTCGTTGGGGAAGGTATGGTTAGTTTTGAGTTCTTGCATATCCTAAGTGTTGTAGTGAGTTCTTTGAAGGGAATTCAGATAACTTGGTGGTTCAAATGCAATTTGTTTATGTGGTGAGAACTGACAGAGTTGATATTGACTCAAGTTTGGCAGATTCTAAAAAGTCTTTTAATAGTTTGGGATGCCTTAGTTGGGTGAATGTCCAAAGATCTTATGACAACTTGATTGGATGAGTCTTGTGATGGACTTAGGTAGAATTGATTGTTGTGATGGAGGTGGGTTGAGAAAGTTTCCTAACTCTTTGATGAGGCACATTAGATAGGTTGTTGTAGTGAAGTGGGTAGTGAATTAAATGTGTGTTGAGTTTGAGAGGATGGGTGAGGTGACTTGGTTCCTGGTGCCTTAGCTAGATTCATTTGATCATGATATGACTTGACAATCATGAAGATAGTGCCAGAGTTTGGACATTTGTAGTGTAACACCCTATTTCCCCTAGTCTGTAAAAATAACTATACTAGCCAAGAACTATGGAAAACTCAAAGATATGAATGTGTGATTTGAATGGACCTTAGTATAAAAGTTTGACGAATGTAAATAATGTTATGAATATATGTTGTAGGACTGTTGGGAGGGGGATGTGCTGAAAAGAGACCACGATGGCTGATGAAAGGTGGTGGAAGGCACCTGGAATGGTGGCATTAACTTCCACCAAAACCAATACTGTATTTGGTCTTCACTGGCCCAAAGATCAAGAGCATCTCGCTAGCCCCAAAATGAATTACTCACCAGGTTGGTAAGTGGAGAGGATCCTCATGAGTTAATGAGGGATGGGGGTGAACCACCCATCTGTGGAAGCCTCAGACCTAACCACAACGGGGAAGTTCGTGCCACACACAACCTTGCCAAAAAAGAAAAAGG
>JZKD02S1674324.1:225431-247657 GCA_000966675.3 Picea glauca | reverse complement strand
CAGTATTCAAGTCTGCTCTTGGAAAATTTGTTCCCTTATTTACCTCATGTAATGCTCTAGATAGATTCCCCCCCCCCAAGGGATGCCCATTCAGAAAAGTTCCCTCACTCTATAGAGTTGGGGTAAGTACCTAGAAAGGACTTCCGTTGCAGTCAAACCTTGAGCTTGCTCACTACCAATCACAGAAGCTAATAGCTCAAAGATTTTAAGAAGACCTTCCAGTCGGGTCTCCAAACATGGTGAAATTTACCCAAGGACCAAAAGGAGGATTTTATGGCATAGTTTTAAAACCCTGCAAGAGAGAGAATGGTATTCTTAGACTTCGATATTTCAGAGTTTCGGTACCCAAAATACCCAAGGGCGTGTTCCCTTGTACTCGCAAGTTTTGAAACCTTGACTTGCAAAATCTCGAAATGATAGTGTGACTTTTTGGCATTTCAGTAGCTAGAATACCCAAGGGCGAGTTCCCTTGTACTCGCAAGTCCCGAAACCCCGACTTATGAAATCTCGAAATGATAAAGTGTGACTTTTTGGCATTTTGGTACCTGGAATACCCAAGGGCGAGTTCCCTTGTACTCGCAAGTCCCGAAACCCCGACTTGCGAAATCTTGAAATAATATAGTATGGAGAGGTTATGATATTTCAGTGTTTCGGTACCAAGGATACCTAAAGGCGAATTCCTTGTACTCGCCAGTCCCGAATCCACGACCCGCGAAAACCTGATGGATGAAACCCCGAAATAGTTGAGCACTTTTAGAGTTAATGTTTCGGAGTTTTGGACCCCAGGAAACCTAGGTGCGAGACCTCCTATTTGCGCACATCGTGAAACCCCGAATCACAAAATCCCGACTTGCGAAACCCCAAAATAATAATAGCGTAGGTGAGATATGGTGTTTCAGTGTTTCGACACCTGGGACACCTAGAGGCAAGTTCTCTTGTGCTTGCCTGTCCCAAAAACCCGGTTTGTGAATTCCTGAAATAGGTTGAGCTATATATATATGTGTGTGTGTATGTAGGTTTCGGAGTTTCGGCTCCTGGGAAACCCAGGTGTGAGACCTCCTATCATCGCACATCCCGAAATTCTGGTATGAGAAATCCTGAAGGGAAGAGTACCAGGGCTTATTCCGGATTGCTTTCAATCTCGATAGGCGGTTAGACCCCTTTTGGGTTTTGTCCCTTCGAAAGACAAGAGAGTATGGGAGAATTCTTGCATCATGACTCCCCGGATCGCGATAGCAGAAGTGCCTTCTCTGTAAGGACTGTGGACATAACCACGGTCATGTGAGGTACTTTATAAGGAAAGAAAAGCCAAAAAAATTTCTAGCCCCGTGGTGGGTGTGTTACAAAGTGGTATCAAAGCATGGTTACAACACTTGGCCTGCTTAGGCTCATGAACGAGTTGCGCAGAAGCTCTGTTCGAAGCACTCCTAAAAGGAGTAACCCTCTATCTTAACCCTCTAAATCGAAAAGTCAAAGTTCAAAATGAAAACCTCGATTGTGTGTATGCATGTGAAAGAAATATGAATTATGCACTGGTTATGAATGTATCTAAATATTGACTAACAACCAGCATTTTTCTTTTGCACCCAAGCGGATGATCATCCGTAGGAAATCACATACGCATAAGAATGGTGACTCACTAAGAGGTGGGAGAGGGCTCCCAAAATAGAGATGAAGATTCTGACGAGAGGAGGGTGGTAGGGACCCCTCCAGATCTAGCTCAGACTGTGAGAAGCCTCATGGTCGAACTACAGAGCTACAAGGCTGACAATGAGAGGATAATAAAAGAACAAGAGAAGCAAACAGAAATTAATGCAGTTTTACTGCAAATCTTATCCGACATACAAAGACAATTGCAGCATGAACCTGAGATATAGAAATGTGGTCATGTCAGTGGCCACACTGAGAGGAGCACCTCTAGAAAATTCCACCCCAAAGGTAAATGACAAGCGTCGGATGATTCCTCGAGGAAGGAAGTTGGCGGTTTGGAGGGCTCTTCTAGTAGCAGAACTAGTCCTTATTCTCGAAGGAAACAGAAGAATCAAAATCTTTCCAAGGGTCATAAATTCGAAGAATTTAGAAAGGCCAAACCACCTTCCTTCGACGGTGAAATAAAGAACGGAGAGGAAGCATAGTCCTAGCTGCTTGGACTAAAGAAGTATTTAAGAGTCCATGACTTTTTAGAAAACTTGAAGGCCCGAGTGGCCACCTTCAACTTGAACAGAAGGGCCTCCATTTAGTGGGAAGACCTTAAGAATGTGAAAGGGGTTCGCGAAGAGGACGTGTCTTGGGAATGGTTTGAGAAATACTTCCGAAAGAATTATCTATTGGAAAAATATTTCGACGAAAAGACTAAAGAATTCTATGAACTCAAACTGGGGCAACTCACTATAGAGGATTATGTCAGCAGATTCCTCGAATTGTTGAGGTACGTATCCTATATAAAAGAAGAAAAGGAAAAGGTGCAATGATTCATCAGTGGACTACCTAAGGATTATCAAAATAGGATTGAATTTGATGAACCAAAGACCCTAGAGGACATTTTCCGAAAGGTAAGATATTGTTATGAACAACTTGGGTGTCGGACAGAACCCCGTGAAGGTTGGAAGCAGAAAAATAATTTGAAATTTCAGAAAAAAAGGGTCTATGTCCCCAAGGTTTAAGAACTATAAAAAGAACTCAAGGATGAGCTTCCCAGCCCAAAGTGTACACCAGTAGAACTTTCCCTCCTTGGGCGGAAATAAACTTTCTGGATCTGCCCTAGTAAAGACTGATAACCCAAAGAGAGAACCTTTGAAATGTTGGGGATGTGGAGAAGAATATCTGCTAAGGGACTGCCTGCACCGACAACAGAAAAACCGGAGATTTTACAGCCTACTAGAAGCTACCACCATCAATGGTGTAGCCAGGAGTGTACCTCAGATTTATGCAGCCTTGGATAATAACCAAGATGACCACCAAGCTTCAATGGTGGAAATCGAAGGTATGATCACAAACCATCCAATGTCTATTATGATTGACCCTAGTTCAAATTTGAGTTATATATCCCCTAAGGCTGTTGATAAATGTAAGCTACAACCACATAAAAATGACAAACCATCATTGGTACAATTATCCACTGGCACCAGAAGAAGGGTAGAAGAGGCCATACCAGCCTGCCAATTAATGTTGGGAGAATACCCCACCTAAGCGACCCTTAACATATTACCCCTGGGATCATATGATCTATTGATTGGTATGGATTGGCTAGCCACCCATAAAGACAAATTGGATTGTTATCATAAAACCTTAGAATGTGTAAGTGAAGAAGGGAAAAGGATAACCCTTCAAGGGATCCGAAAACCTGTCTCGGTGAGACAAATATCAACTCTGCAAATGAGAAAGTATTGCAGAAAAGGATGTCCACTGTATGCAATACAGGTGTTGAAAACAATTGAAGGTGACAAACCAAGCCTCCAAGACCACCCTACCCCGAGAGAATACAGAGATGTATTTTCGGAAGAGGTACCGGGTCTACCTCCGAGAAGAGACATTGACTTCTCAATAGAACTTGCACCTGGAGCGGTGCCAGTGTCTAGGACACCCTATAGGATGAGCACACCCGAGCTAGTTGAACTCAAATTACAACTAAAAGAAATGATGGACAAAGGATATATCCGGCCTAGCGTATCTCCATGGGGAGCACCAGTCCTGTTTGTGAAAAAGAAAGATGGTACCCTCCGATTGTGCATAGAATATAGACAACTCAATAAGGTAACCATAAAGAACAAGTACCCCTTACCTAGGATCGATGACCTATTTGATCAATTGAGAGGTGCATCTATTTTCTCAAAGATTGACTTGAGGTCGGGATACCATCAAGTCCGAATCAAGGGTGAAGACATCCATAAAACTGCCTTCCGGACGAGGTATGGTCACTATGAGTTTGTGGTAGTGCCATTTGGGTTAACCAATGCCCCTGCCACTTTCATGTGCTTGATGAACAATGTACTCAGCAAATTCCTAGGCAAATTTGTGTTGGTTTTTATTGATGATATATTAATTTATTCCAAGAATAAAGAAGAGCATGAAGAGCATCTTAGTCTTGTGTTGCAAGTGCTAAGAGAGCATCAGTTCTATGCCAAATTCAACAAGTGTGACTTCTCCCAGAAGCAAATACATTACTTGGGCCATGTTCTATCCAAAGAAGGAGTAGTAGTGGACCCTGACAAGATCAGGTCCATCATGGAATGGCCTACCCTGAAGGATGTTTTGGATATCATATCCTTTATGCGATTAGCAGGATACTATAGGAGATTTATAAAAGAATTCTCCAAGATTGGTTGTCCAATCACTGCCCTCCAGAAGAAGGGGACAAAATTCACATGGACATAAAAATTTGAAGAAAGATTTCAAACCTTGAAACATCTATTGACCCACGCACCCATGTTGAAGTTTTCTGATCCCAAAGCTAACTTACTCGTGTGCACAGATGCTTGCAAGGAAGGGCTCGGAGGAGTCCTTATGCAAGGAGGAAGTGTGGTCTACTATGAATCCTGAAAATTGAATGAGCACGAAGTCAACTATGTGACCCATGATCTAGAGTTGGCCGCCATAGTGCACACCTTAAAAATGTGGAGGCATTACCTCCTGGGAAGGAAATTCGTACTTATGATAGACCATTGTGGATTGTGATATATGTTTGACCAACCAAATCTCAATGCAAGACAAGCTAGGTGGATGGCCCTCCTCAGTGAGTTTGATTTTGAAATAAAACATATTAAGGGAAAGGAAAATAGGGTGGTTGATGCCCTTAGCCGAAGCATGAAAACAATTCACCTGGCAGCGGTAAGTACCTGCGAGATGGGTGTTAAGGAAAGAGTCAGAAATGCATAAGAGACAGACACATTCTTCCAGACCGTGACCTCATACCTACAACAATAGCCCACAGGGATAAAGTATGAATGCTACCAGATGATCGAAGGAGGTCTGCTCACCTACAGAAACAGATTGTATATCCATGACTGTGATGACTTGAAGAGGTTCATAATGGATGAATTGCATAAAAGACCCTATATTGGTCATCCAGGATACCAAAAGATGATCACGGCCGCTAGGAAAAAATTCTACTGGCCTGAGTTGAAGAAAGACATAGCCGAGTACTTAGCCAAATGCATAGAGTGCCAACAGGTTAAAGAAGAACATCGACACCCAGCAGGATTATTGCAAACTTTACCAATCCCAGAATGGAAATGGGAAACCATCTCCATGGATTTCATCATTAGGTTGCCAACCTTGACCAAACAAAATGACGCCATTATGGTAGTAGTGGATAAATTGAGCAAGTCTGCTCATTTCATCCCCATCAATTCGACTTGCAAGGAAATAGACATCACCCATGGATTCATGAAAGAGATATTCAGACTGCATGGTATCCCGAAAGAGATCATGTTTGACAGAGACACGAAATTCACTTCCAACTTTTGGAAATCACTGATGGTGGGTTTAGAGACCAAGTTGTTGTTTAGCACCGCTTATCACCCTCAAACCGATGGATAGAAGGAAAGAGTGAACCAAATACTAGAAGGCATGCTAAGGATGCATGTAATGCACCAACCCAAAAGGTGGGAGGACTACCTTCCACTGGTGGAATTTTCCTACAACAACAGCTATGAAGAATCCATGAAGATGAGTCCTTTAGAAGTCCTATATGATAGGCCATGCAACATTCCTATCAGTTGGAGTAATCCTGTAAAAAAAAATTGTTTTGGACCCGACATGTTGAAATAAATGGAACATCAAGTGACTCAGATAAAACAAAACCTGAAGGTCGCTCAGAACCGACATAAAATTTACGCCGACCAAAAGAGACCTCCGAGAGAATTCAAGACGGGAGACCATGTATATTTCAGAGTTAGGCCCAGAAAGAGTTCCCTAAAAATGGGAGCTTGTGCCAAGTTTCCACCTCGGTATTGTGGACCCTTTGAGGTTCTAGATAGAGTGGGACCTGTAGCCTATAGGCTAGCACTTCCTCCCACCATAAAATCACATAATGTTTCCCATGTTTCATTATTGAAGAAATATGTACATGATTCTAATCATATAATTGAATTGACTCGTCTGTGATCCAGGTGGAACCAGAGGGAGAATTCCTACCAGAACCTCAATGCATACTAGACAAAAAGGAAACCCCGCTATGGAACTGAACCATTGCACAAGTCAAGGCACAGTGGAGTCATTTTGGCCCAGATGAGGCTACATGGGAAATGGAGGATACCATGAAATGGACATATTCGATTTTATTTACCTCTGTACATACATGTCATATTGAAAGATAGAACATCGAGGACGATGTTCCTTTACGGGGGAGGGAATTGTAACACCCTGTTTCCCCCAGTCTATAAAAATAACTATATTGGCCAAGAACTATGGCAAACTCAAAGATGTGAATGTGTGTTTTGAATGGACCTTAGTATAAAAGGTCGACGAATGTAAATAATGTTATGAATATATGTTGCAGGACTGCTGGGAGGGGGATGTGTTGAAAAGAGACCATGATGGCTGATGAAAGGTGGTGGAAGGCACCTATAATGGTGGCTTTAACTTCCACCGAAACCAATACCATATTTGGTCTTCACTAGCCCGAAGATCAAGGGTGGCTTGCTGGCCCCGAAATGAATTACTCGCCAGGTTGGTAGGTGGAGAGGCTCCTCATGAGTTAATGAGGGATAGGGGTGAACCGCCCATCTGTGGAAGCCTCAAACCTGACCACCGCAGGGAATTTCGTGCCACATGAATCCTCACCGGAAAAGAAAAAGGCAAGGAAGAAGTGTGGAGGGAGGGGGACAAATAGACGCGAGGGAAGAACTCTGGAAAAATACAGAGTAAGTGATAGCAGAGAAGAAGGAGAGTAACCTTTGTTCTCAATCGCTGAAGAATAGAGACAGAGAGTCTCAAGCATCGTGGTGTAGCTCGGGGGTGGCTAGTGGTAAATCCATTTGGAGTTGTTGAGCCTACGGTTGGGTGGAAACGAGCACCCCTCTCAGCAGTTGCATCAAACCTGGTGTTTTTCTGATAAGTGTTTTATATCTTGTATCTTGAATTGAACCTCCTGGAATTTATGCTTATGATTTACACACTTAAAAATGGATTCTGTATAGTAATGTTTGTATATTGTTTTGATCGAAAAAGGTGGTTGCATGATTATAGTGGAATGACTGCATACAGCTTATACATACATATATATATATTGAACAAGTGCAGTTTTCAGGTCTACTCGTGGGAAATTTGTTCCCTTATTTACCTCATGTAATGCTCTGGATAGATTTCCCGCTCCCTAGGGACACCCATTCGGAAAAGTTCCCTCACTCTATAGAGCTGGGGTAAGTACCTAGAAAGGACTGTCATCGCAGTAAAACCTTGAGCTTGCTCACTACCAGTCATAGAAGCTAATAGTTCAGAGATTTTAAGAAGACCTTCCAATCGGGTCTCCAAACATGGTGAAATTTACCCAAGGACCTAAAGGAGGATTTTATGGCATAGTTTTAAACCCTGCATGAGAGAGAATGGTATTCGTAGACTTCGATATTTCGTAGTTTCAGTGCCCAGAATACCTAAGGGCGAGTTCCCTTGTACTCGTAAGTCTTGAAACTCCAACTTGTGAAATCCCGAAATGATAGAGTGTGACTTTTCGACATTTCAATACCCGAAATATCCAAGGGTGAGTTCCCTTGTACTCGCAAGTCCTGAAACCCTGACTTGCAAAATCCTGAAATAATATAGTATGGAGAGGTTATAATATTTTATTGTTTCAGTACTCGGGATACCTAAAGGCGAGTTCCTTGTACTCGCCAATCCCGAATCCCCAACGTGTGAAATCTTGATGGGTGAAACCATGAAATAGTTGAGCACTTTTAGAGTTAATGTTTTGGAGTTTCAGCCCCCGGGAAACCTAGGTGTGAGACCTCCTATTTGCGCACATCGCGAAACCTTGAATCGCGAAATCTTGACTTGCGAAACCATGAAAAAATAATAACGTAGGTGAGATATGGTATTTCGGTGTTTCGGCACCCGGGACATCTAGAGGCAAGTTCTCTTGTGCTCGCTAGTCCCGAAAACCCAGTTTGTGAATTCCTGAAATAGGCTGAGCGATATATATATGTGTGTGTGTGTGTGTGTGTGTGTGTGTGTGTATGCAGGTTTCAGAGTTTCGGCTCCCGGGAAACCCAGGTGCGAGACCTCCTGTCATCGCACATCCCAAAATTTCGGTATGCGAAATCCCAAAGGGAATAGTACCAGGTCTTGTTTCGGATTGTTGTCAATCTCGATAGGCGGTTAGGACCCTTTCGGGTTTTGGCCCTTCTAAACAAAAGAGAGTAGGGGAGAATGCTTGCATCACAACTCCCCGGATCAGGATAGTAGAAGTGCTTTCTCAGTAAGGACTGTGGGCATAACCACAGTCATGTGAGGTACTTTATAAAGAAAGAAAAGCCGAAAAATTTTCTAGCCCCGTGGTGGGTGTGTTACATGTAGCAGGTCCAGGAAGTTTCATTCTAGGATATAGATAGATTCAACAAAGGAGTCGACCAAGATTTATTGGTAGTCAACTTGAATGGGTAGAATTGTAATGTCCCCAAGGCCGAGCCTTGTTGTATTCATGTTTCTGAAACGAATTGTAATTATGCTTTATAGGCTGGTGATCCAAGTTTATATAAGTTGGTGGGCTTATGTGATTGTTAGGCCAGAGAGCCTGATTTTGTACATGTATTTATGCAAAATATTAATAAAAAGTATAAACACTGTCGTGTGCAGACCAACCATTATGAATGAGTGATGGGGGACTAAGCTTCCATAGAGTGGGAAGGAATTAGGGGCTGGAAGGTGGGAAAAGGGACTAAGTGTTGAGCCTAGGGGCTTAAGTCTTTGGGGAATAATATTTTAATATTATTTCAAAAGACATGTGAATAATATGTTTTATCCTAAGTTCTTTTGGAAGGACAAGCAACTTCCAAATGGAAGGAACACATGCAGTTTCATGGGTGAAAAGTGTCAACCCAGGCGCATGCAAATAAAATGGATAAGATGAGCCGTGTTGGGGGTTCCTCCTCCATTCTACCCAACCGTCTGAACGTGAACGATCTGACCTCTCCAAGAATACCCTGATGCATCCCTGAAAGCTGAAAAGCCTGTGTTGATTTCTGAGATAACCGGTGCATCCTCTGTCTGAACAGTTTGATCCTGTACGTGGAATATTTGTACACTTGGTGCAATCCCGAAACCAAAACCGTGATTTTATCCCATGATTATGGATCTTGTTTGGGAAGCCCATGTCTTTTTTCCCAGTTGGTTGTTGTGGCCATGCAGTGCTAGACTGTGTGTGGCTTACTGGCCAGTGTAATTCCGTGTCGAGCCTATGTGTAACCTCTCTCTAGGTGAGGGAGGTGATTGTTGTTGGAAGAGGTAGGTTGTTAGGCCTATGAGAAACTCTTTCCAGGTGAGAGAGTTTGTTGGGAAGTGGTTTCTTCTAGAGAGTGTCTAGCACCAGCTTCGGGCTCTGAGACTTCCTAATCCGGCCTACTTCCGAGACCCAGAGAGGGAGTTGTAGCACTGATGGAATGTGCTTATGAAAGTGTATACTCCCGGGTGGAACATGCATGTGGGGAATGAGAGTCCGGGTGTAGTGGGCATAAGATGGCATCCTGGGAAGAATCCTTCCAGTCATTCCATGTTGTTCTTACTGTAACCTCAGCCTAGCCTAGGATTCCTTACCTTGGGGTGGAGTTTAGACCTACCTCGGGGGTGACCCACTTCTGAGCTTGAGGAAAAGCGTGGTCTAAGGCTAGGAGGTTCGTGGAAGGCCTACACATGGTTGGTGGAATTACCATCGTTTCAAAGAGAAGTACCAGACGATTTTTTAATTATGTTTTACATGTCTGTGTATTTATATTTATCATGTATTCTGTTGTGCATATGAATTAATGTTAAATCCATGGATTATTTATGTCAGTAGTAATTTTGTGATGACTTTGAGTTTAAATGTGTTTAACCTGTTTTAAATTCATGTTATTAATTAAGCATAAAATGATGTTGTTTCGCAAAGTAGCATCTGCCCGGCCAGTGGATTGGATGATGGCCGGGGGAGCATTACAGAATGGTATCAAAGCCAAGGTTTTGACACTGAGCCTAAATGGGCTGGTTGAGTGGTCTTTGGACTAAGGGTTTGAGGAGAAATTTTGTCTGGAGGACCAATTTCTGACCTTGGAATGCTCTTGAATGTCAAGGAGTTACTTGACCATGTTACTAAGCTCAGGAGGTGTAGTGGTGTTATGAAACGACAGTCGAGGTGGCATCTGGCCACAGGGAGAGAGGAATCCACACCAAAAGTGTTGGAGCTGTAGGATCTATTCAAGGAAAAGGAGAACCCTTGTGACTGTCAGATCTGAAAAACATGTGCAGGGTTTAAAAACCCTTTTGAGTTGCACAGGAACGTTGAAATCACGATACGTGAAATCCTGAATTCATTGGGACCATTCATCGGGGAAAACGTGGCTACTGATCAATGTTTCGACACCCAAAAAACCTAAGGGAAAGAACCCTTTTTTTCGCAAGTCGCGAAATAGAGAAACCCGAAATCCCGAAACAATCTACACCGTAGATCATAGGAGAGGAACTTGAACCATTGGATCATTTCAAAATTCGGGGACTGAAATGACAAGAGACTTGGAGTCGCTACATCGCGAACTCCTGGTTACCGAAAACTTGAAACCCTGAAATCTCGAAAATGTTGAAAGGATCTGCGTAGTAGATCCAATAAAATTCTAACCATTGGATTTTCGACTGGAATGGACGTGGACCCATGAATGTGCACCACGTACCAGCAAGTCGAGAAAACGGGCAAGAATGGTGGGACCTGATGACGTCACTGAAGGTGACGTGGACCCTCCTGAACGTTCCACGCGCCACCGTGGTTAAGGACGATAGTTGTACTGTGGGCCCGAGATTAAAGTAAATCAAAATTTCTGAATTCGGGAGTTGGAGTGACAAGGGGTTGGGAATCACTTCATCATGAACTCTCAGGTACCGAAGACCTGAAACCCGAAAGTGAGTGTGAGAGCCTCGTGGACCAAAACCCTGAAGCCAAAAGTCCCAAAGTCCCGAAATTGTAGAGTTGTCAGAGCTCAGAAAACTTTGTGAAGTCAAAACGTTTTCTCACTCACATTGGTTTATGAATATTGTGATTTTGTTAAGGGTTTAAGGCCTGACAAACTTCGGTTGACTGCACGTTGTGTGTGTAGAGTTCAACAAGTGTTGGGACAGCCAAAAACCGACGCCAAGTAGGGAATTGGAAGAGGTGTAGATTTCCTCCGAAACATAGGATGAAAGGGTAGGAAGGAATGTCAACCTCGGAGTCAAAGGATCGAACTCCAATGGGCATGGAAGAGAATTGGATAAGGAAGGGAATATAATGAAAATCATTGAAGGATTGTAGAAGGATGCCCAGGCTCATTGAACCGATAGCCGAAAGCTCATGAGGGTTAGGGATCAGCAAGGTGAATTCAACTTAAAGATGTTGAAGAGCCTGGAAAGGATAGAAAGGAAATTGGAGAAGGGGAGTGACTCAAGAAAGAAAAAGAGTCGCAGGACCCCTGAGAGGAAAAGAAGATCAAGAAGTGCCAAGACCCCTGAGAGAAAAAAAAGATCGATGAGTGGTAGTAGACATCATCGCCACTCCCCAAAGCATTCCGGTAAGGAAGCACACAGTAGTTCAAGCCCATCTCTTACCAGAAAGAATAGGAGATCTGGGTTGGATGAATTGAAAGGGGAGATAAATAAGATTAAGCCTCCTACATTTGATGGAGATCAAAAGAAGGAGGAAGATGTCGAAACATGGTTGCTTGGCATGAGAAAATATTTCCAACTGCAGAATTATTCCTCTCATGCAGAAGGAAGAATTGCGATGTATCAACTAAAAGGAAAATCATCCATGTCGTGGGATCAGTTTGTATAGGTGTAGCACATTAGAGAGAAATATATCACTTGGAAGGAGTTCAAGAGGTATTTCGAGAAGAAATACCTAACTAAAAGATACTATGACAGAAAGATGAAGGAGTTCTTCGAAATCAAGTTAGGCAGCATGACCATTGATGAATACGAACGAAGTTTCTTGGAACTACTGAAGTATGTTCCATTCATCAAAGATGAGGCTGTCAAGAGTCAGAGGTATCTGAGTGGACTTCCACTTGCCATTGGTGACAAGATTCAGTATGATAATCCTAAGACTATGGAAGAAACAATAAGGGATAAATGCTTATATGAACAACAGAGAGAAAATCCTACCTTTCGAAAGGCTTGGGATGACCAGAGGAAGTTTAAGAAGGAACAGAGGTAGAAGGGAAACAAACCTCCCTTTTTCAGAAATAATCCTCAAGGACATCCATCGTTTAGAGAGCCGAGAATGGCTGAAGTGGAGGAACAAAGGTAGAGACAGATGCCCATTCAATGTTGGGGCTGTAAAGGTAACCACAAGTACAGGGATTGTCCCCATAAAAATGGCAAAGCAAGAGTTTTCTATATTGTTCAACAAGTTGAAACAGTGGAGGGCATGGGCAATAGAATTCCAAGAATCTATGCAGCCCTGGACAACAAACAAGCTGAATTTCAATCACACATGATTGAAGTGGAAGGTATGATTGACAACCAACCATTTATTATTTTAATTGATTTAGGGGCTAGCCATAGTTATGTAGATCCTAGGGTGGTGGAAAGTTTTCATTTATCAAGAAGAAAACATGAAAATTCTTGGTTAGTGCAGTTGGCTACAGGAACCAAGAGGAAGGTCACTGAGTTTGTTAAGTCTTATTTCGTAGACATGAATGGATTGAGCACGAAGGCCGAATTGAATATTCTGCCTCTAGGTTCTTACGACTACTTAATTGGGATGGGTTGGTTGGACTAGCACCATGCCCTTATAGACTGTCATAACAAGAGGTTTACATGCCTGGATGAGGAGGGAAATCAGAAAACAGAGCAAGGAATTCCCAGAGTTGTGGCTGTTAGAGAAATCTCAGCCATGCAACTAAAGAAGTGTTACAGGAAAGGCTATCAATTATTTGTAGCCCTTGTGGAGGAAGAATCTAGAGATGAATTCTCAAAGGTTGGATACCATGAGGTACTCACAGAGTTCAAGGACGTATTTCAGGAGGTACCTGGACTACCTCCAAAGAGAGACATCGATTTTTCTATAAATTTGATGCCTGGAGCAGCTCCAGTTTCGAAAGCTCCTTATAGAATGAGTACGCCAGAGCTAAAAGAGTTGCAATTGCAGCTTGAAGAGATTCTAAAGAAGGGGTACATTCACCCCAGCGTGTCACCTTGGGGTGCCCTGGTCCTATTCGTGAAGAAGAAGGATGGGACGTTGAGGCTGTGTATTGATTTTAGACAGTTGAACAAAGTAACTTTCAAGAACAAGTATCCTCTGTCGAGGATCGACGATCTTTTCGATCAGTTGAAAGGTGCAAAAATATTTTCGAAGATAGATCTTAGATTAGGATATCACCAGGTAAGAATAAAGGATGAGGACATCAACAAGATTGCCTTTAGAACAAGGTACAGTCATTACGAGTTCACAGTGGTGTCGTTTGGACTGTCAAATGCACTTGTTGTTTTTATGTGCTTGATGAATGGTGTATTTAGGGACTATTTAGACAAGTTTATCATAGTCTTCTTGGATGACATCTTGGTGTATTCCAAGTCAGAGGAAGAGCACGAACAACACCTGAGAATGGTGTTGCAAGTGTTGAGAGAACACCAACTGTAGGCCAAATTGAGCAAATTTTCATTTTATCAAAGACAGATCCATTACTTGGGGCACATTATTTCAAAGGAAGGGATCGTCGTGGATCCTGAGAAGGTTGAGGCCATCCGAGAATGGTCAATGCCAAGGAATGTGGTGGAAGTTAGATCCTTTATGGGTCTGGCGGGATATTACAGAAGGTTTATCGCAGGGTTCTCAAAGATAGCTCACCCTATCACTTCCTTGCAAAGGAAGGAGGAAAAGTTTCAGTGGAATGAAGAGTGTGAGAACAATTTCCAACGATTGAAGCAGTTGTTAATCAGTGCTCCAATCTTGAGGATTGCAGATCCAAATATGGATTTCGTGGTGTGCCCAGATGCGTGTAAGGAAGGGTTGGGAGGAGTTCTCAGCCAAGATGGATTTGTAATCTGTTATGAGTCTAGGTAGCTTAAAGAGCATGAAAAGAATTGTGCCACTCATGATTTGGAGTTGACAACAATATTCCACGCTTTGAGGAAATGGAGACATTACCTCATGGGAAGGAGATTTGAATTGAAAACAGACCACAACGGCCTGATCAGCCAACTTTAAATGCTAGACAAAGTAGGTGGCTGGAATTTCTGTTTGAATACGACTTTGATATCAAGCATATCAAAGGGAAGGAAAACAAGGTGGTTGATGCACTCAACATAAAAGTGCATGAATTACATGCTACAGCCATTAGCATGTACAAAACTGATATCAAGGATAGAATTTTGGAAGCTGCAAATGCTGATTTGCAGTGCAGAGACTTAGTAGCAAAGCTATAGTAGCATGAGAGACCACAGAAAGAGGGGAATTACACCTTGGGAGATGATGGAATACTTCTGTATAAAAATAGAGTGTATATACCCAATGTCCAAGGTTTGAAACTTGCGATTCTAAGAGAAATGCATAATGTGTCTTATGTTGAACACCCTGGATATCAGAAGACTGTGGCAGCAGTCAAAAGACATTACTTTTGGCCGAGTTTGAAGAGGGAGATCGTTGAATACATCGTCAAATGTATGTAATACCACAAAGTTAAGGCTGAGCATAGGCACCCAGCAAGGTTGCTACAGTATTTATCCATTCCTGAATGGAAGTGGGAAGTGGTGACCATGTATTTTATTACAGGATTTCCCAAAACAAGCAAGTAGCATGATTCGATCATGGTTGTGGTGGACAAGCTTACTAAAGTTGGCCATTTTATTCCACTGAAAACCACTCACAAATCAACAGATGTTGTTGATATATTCTTAAAAGAAGTGGCACACTTACATGGAATGCCTAAAACGATTGTCTGATAGGGACTCAAAATTCACCTCGAATTTATGGAAAGGACTGTTCAAAGGATTCAAAACGAATCTAAATTTTACTACAGTGTATCATTCTGAGTTTGATGGAAAGACAAAGAGGGTGAACAGAGTAATAGAGGACACGCTGATAATGTACATGATGGACAAACCATCAAGATGGGAAGACTACCTGCATTTGGTAGAATTCGCCTACAATAATGGGTATCATGCATCGTTGAAGATGAGCCCATTTGAAGCACTTTATGGAAGAAAGTGTAACACTCCAGTGAGTTGGGATAATCTAGCTGACAGAGTAGTAGCTGGGCCAGAGTTTCTCAAGGAGATGGAGGAACAAATGATAAAATTAAATAAAATTTGAAAGCTTCCCAAGATAGGTAGAAAAGTTATGTTGATAAGAATAGAACCCCCTGAGAATTCAAAGTGGCTGATCATGTTTTCCTGAAAGTGAAAACTAACAGGAGTTCCCTGAAGCTGGGAAGTTGCGCCAAGTTGGCAGCAAGATTTTGTGGGCCATTTGAAATCCTAGAAAGGATTAGGCTAGTTGCATACATGCTTGCATTACCTGCATCTATGACTGTATATAATTTTTTTCATGTTTCATTGCTTAAGAAATATATACCTGATTCTAATCATGTTATCGACTAGAATGTGATTCAGGTGGAACCAGAAGGTGTCCTGCAAGTGTATCCTATGCACATATTGGACAGGAAAATAAAATAGCTTTGGAATCGAGCTATAAAGCTTGTAAAGGTCCAGTGGACCTGGTACGGTCCTGAGGACGCAACATGGGAGTAGGAAGATGTTATGTGGGCAAAGTACCCGCATCTTTTTGAAATTTTTGAAAAGCTTGTAGAAGTTGTTTAAAGTTGCATTGAGGACAGTGTAGGAATAAAGGGAGGAGGATTGTAATGTTCCCAAGGCTAAGCCCTGTTGTAAATCATGTTTCTGAAACAAACTGTAATTATGTTTTATAGGTTGGTGAGCCAAGTTTATATAAGCTGGTGGGCTTATGTGATTGTTAGGCAAGAGATCCTAAGTGTTGAAGGCCAAGAGCCTGATTTTGTACATGTATTTATGCAGAACATTAATAAAAAATATAAACACCGTCACGTGAAGACCGACCACGATGAATGAGTGATAGAGGACTAAGCTTCCACAGAGTGGGCAAGGGATTAGGGGCTGGAAGGTGGGAAAAGGGACTAAGTGTTGAGCCTAGGGGCTTAAGTCCTTGGGGAATAATATTTTAATATTATTTCAGAAGACATGTGAATAATATGTTTTATCCTAAGTTCTTTTGGAAGGACAAGTAACTTCCAAATAGAAGGAACGCATGCAGTTGCATGGGTGACAAGTGTCAACCCAGGTGCATGCAAATAAAATGGTTGATATGAGACATGTTGGGGGTTCCTCCTCCATTATAGTCAATCGTATGAACGTGAACGGTCTGACCTCTGCAAGAATACCCTGGTGCATCCCTGAAAGCTGAAAATCCTGTGTTGATTTCTGAGATAGCCGGTACATCCTCTATCTGAACAGTTTGAGCCTATATGTGGAATCTCTGTACACTTGGTGCAATCCTGAAACCAAAACCGTGAGTCTATCCCATGATTGTGGAGCCTGTTTGGGAAGCCCGTGTCTGTTTTCCCAGTTGGTTGTTGTGGCCACGCAGTGCCGGACTGTGCATGGCTTACTGGTCAGTGTAAGTCCATTCCGAGCTTGTGTGTAACCTCTCTCCAGGTGAGGGAGGTGATTGTTGTTGGAAGAGGCAGTTTGTCAGGCCTATGAGCAACTCTTTCCAGGTGAGAGAGTTTGTTGGGAAGTGGTTTCTTCCAGAGAGTGTCCAGCACCAACTTCGGGCTCTGAGACTTCCTGATATGGCCTGTTGCCGAGACCCAGAGAGGGAGGTGTAGCACCGATGGACTGTGCTTGTGAAAGTGTATACTCCCAGGTAAAATAAGCATCTGGGGAATGAGAGTCCGGGAATAGTGGGCGTAAGATGGCATCTTGGGAAGAATCCTTCCAGTCATTCTGTGTTGTTCTCCTTGTAACCTTAGCCTAGCCTAGGATTCCTTACCTTGGGGTGGAGCTTAGTCCTAGCTCAGGGGTAACCCACTGCTGAGCTTGAGGAGCAGCGTGGTCTAAGGCTGGGAGGTTCGTGGAAGGCCTACACATGGTTGGTGGAATTACCATCGTTTCAAAGATAAGTACCAGATGATGTTTTAATTATGTTTTGCATTTCTGTGTATTTATATTTATCATGTATTCTGCTATGCATATGAATTAATGTTAATTCCATGGATTATTTATGTCAGCAGTAATTTTGTGCTGACTCTGAGTTTAAATGTGTTTAACCTGTTTTAAATGCATGTTATTAATTAAGCATAAAATGATGTTGTTCCGCAAAGTAGCATATGTTTGGCCAGTAGGTTGGATGACGGTCGGGGGAGTGTTACAAGAATGTAGACCAAGTGACTTGGGTGGTGTTCACTCACATTTGGTATGGGACATTGGATGTGGAAGAGTACACCTCGGTGACTTGTGGATGATTGTGCGATGACTCAGAGATCCAGGGAGGGTCGTTGGTTGAGATTGGTAAAGGTATTGGTGTGAATGTGCCTAAGGCATGGAAGTTCTTTGAGGTGACTATTCTACTTGGATCAATTTGAATAGTTCGTTGGATGTTTGAGGAGTGTAAGTGTGTCGGCCACACTCATCGCAGACGTTGAGTTGTGGAGATCTAACTTAACGAAATAAGGTGAGTTGAGGACTTGTCTTTGTTTGGAGGATTGTGTGGACAAGCAAATTGTAGCATGAACAAAGTACTTGGACATGGGAGTTTATCTTTCTTTGGGCAACATGGTTGAAGGTGAAGCCTATCCTTTGCAAGGCATAGAGAGGTAGATGCAACAACATGGCTTGGTGATGAAGAAGTGGGGAAAAGGAAGTATGGACGTGTAGTTCTTGGTGGAGAAGATTGACTAACTATTCCATGAGGTGGAGAGTGGAGTCAAGTTGCAACGGATGACTTTTCTTGGGGGTGACTTCATAGTGTAGCAAAGTGAGGGGAAACCTTGCCTTGGTATAATATTGTTGTGTGGACAGACTGAATTGTGGGAGGAATTCAAAGTATGGATGCATCAATAGGTTTGAAGTGTGACACTTAGACATTTTGGAGGATCTCCTTGATGAAGATCAGACGATGGAAGTAGTAGTGAGACAAGGGTGGACACTTGCCTTAGTTTTTGGAGTTGGACGGAGTGACAGAGATGTGGACAGAAAAGACCAATTATAGGCATGGAGATGGACATTTCAAGAATTGAACATGATGGTTGGACTAGCTACCCAACCAGTGTAGAACTTGAGGCTAGCATTGTGTAGAGACATCATAGAGTTGGTTGAAGTATGGATACGACAACAAGTTCAAAGCTGTCCAACACTTGAAAATTTTGAAGTTTTGTTTGAGGTTGTAGCAGTAGTTGAGGAAACAAAAGTAGCATGATGGAGAGTGATCGTCGCAACACAATAGTGGAAACTTAAACATTGAAGATAGAGTTGGGGAAGAGACGTCTTACCATTGTAGAAGATATTTTGGTCGCACACAACTTTGGATAGGGCGGTGTGGATGGTTTCACAAGTTGTTGATGATTGTAATGGAAGTTGGAAACTCAAGGTTTCCACTTCATAAGGAAACTTGAGATTTTTCTCTTTGACAGAATTTGGGGTTTCCAACAGATTTAGCCATAGATGGAGACATGAGCTTGGGCATAGTTGGAGATCGCAAATTTTGGAGGTCTTTCTAAAGTCGACAATGAATTTGGTTGGGGGAAGATGTAATACCCTTGGATAAAGACATGTGCACTCGACTAACTTGGTGTTTTGGCAACCTTCAAAAGCTAGGGTTGTTGAATGGAGCAAGTGGTATGAGCGTGCTAGACATAATGAAGTGTGATGATGGTTTATTTATATCGGGCGAGCTGGGATACCTTGGGCATGTGACACGCCAAGGGAGACTTAATTGAGATTCCTTGAGACACAAGTCAGATGACAGACGGTTTGAGGAAGAGTTGAAGAAAAGACTTGGGTGCCCCACGCAACAGACAAATCAACTAAGGAATGAGGACAATGCACCTAGACAAGTCAGCTCAACTTGGGTAAGCGTCACACTCACCAAAATGATGGGTCGGTCGGATAGATGGGGGCACCGATCATGAGTTCGATGGGTCGGTTGGGAAAGCCACCTGAATGTACCCACGTGAAAAGTCTATACCCAACGTTGTGAAGGGGCGTGGCTTGGTGAACGGATGGGTTGACTCACCCATGGGCATAGAGACAAAACGATTGGCATAGATCTATGCCTATAAAGGCACAAAGTCGCACAACCAAGGAGGGGAGTGTGGAAAACAAGGAGAGCAAGAGATCAACTCTGCGATTTTGAGGCAGACTTAAACGAAGAGGGGCAAGCTCCCTCAAGGAGCCAAGTCACTCCACTTGGGAGGACTTGTGCTGCATTAAAGTGACTCGACAGATAGAATTGGGGTGACCTTCTTTTTCACTGAATTTGGGGGAAGTCTTGTCGCTAGTTTGAAGAGGCATGCTAGGAGACAAAACCATGAGTTTGCACGAAGCCTTGTAGTAGAGAAGAGATGAAAAGTTTGTGATTGAGAGAATGTTTGAGGTGCATCATAGAAGGTTGCAGAGACGGTTGCAATAGAAAGTCGTGGTGTGACTAATCTGTGTATGAATGTTTTGGTGAAGTGAGGCGAGTCGTGACTCTGCCTAGTAGTAAACCGAGCTCATAGTGCTCATATTGTAATTGTTTTGCAAGAAAAAAGACTTAGTTGGGTGTTAAGCACATTTTCTACTGCTTGCACTATATCTTTGTTTCTCTTGTTTCTTTCACAAATGTTTTTTTTATTTCATGGATATATGTTTATATATGACTAAGTGTTAAACTATTAACAATTGTCTAAATATACAGATGTTGCATTAGAGTAGGAGTGTGACTCCACATTAGCTTAGAATGGAGTATGGGTATGCTGTAGGTGAAGAAATAGTCCAAAGTATCCTTGGTTTTGCAAAGTAGTCAAGTGAGAGATGTGCACCACTGCAAGATTCCTCTAGGCACACTATGGGGATGTGACATGTATGAATATAAATTATAGCGTACATGTTTTTCACCAACTGAATTGAATGGGCAGAGCGTAATCAGTTTTCTTTCTTATTTGGCGTTAGGGTTACGTAGGGTTGCCACTATGAAGTGGTTATTCAAGTACGCTTTTTCCTGTTTGGCTTCGTACTGCTTGCAGCTCTCTGTTGTCACCCGAGAACAAGATGTACAGCAACGAATCTTCGCTCCTCACAATTATGCAAGAGCCCAACTGGTTGACGATGCAAATCAACGCAAAGTAGACTGCTCTATGGATCACTCTGATGGCCAATAGGGAGAAAATCTGTACAAAGAGATGGGATATTGAGATCCCGTGGGAAGCAACGTTCTGAATTGGGTTATGGAGAAGCAATACTATATTTACTCTTGTAATTCTTGCAGTGGTTGTCAACTGTGCGCACTGCGGAGACTATACTTAGGTGGTGTGGAGGGAATCCTTGAGCCTCGGCTGCGCTCAAGTTCTATGTAAGAACAATTGGGCTTTCGTTATCTGCAATTTTGACCCGCCTGGTAATATAGTTGGGCGGAGACCATATGAAGACTATGCTGGTAAGTAAATAAATGGTCTTATCGACGGCCCTCCATGGGTTATTTCGATTATGAATGGTCTCACGGTTGTCATGTAGAAAATGTATAAATCATTTGCATCTGGTTGGTGGACTATAGAAAAATTAAATATCGTTGTATCTGCTTGGTGGAATATGTAGTGCAATACTGAATGCTGTCGACTATGATCCAAAATGTGTAAAGGATAATGTTAGCAAAATTTGGATCTATCTGGATGTCTTCAAATTATGTGAAGGCCAGCAATAGGCGCCTATCCCTTACCTTTTCAGAACCTGTGACTATAACTTGCCAAATGAAGTAGAGGCAAGGGATAAGCGCTTATCCATTGCCTGATGACGGCTATCCCTTGTCTTTTGTAAAAACTTGACCAACCAATGCTCATTTTTATCTACCAAACTAATAAGAAATCGCCCTATGGTTGCTTGATGACTTTTATATGAATTTCGACTTCATTTTATACGAATACCCGAGAGACGTCTCCGACACCGGGACCCATCCTGGAACGAACGGCCTATATCGAAAACAAATCTTCCCGTTCGCTACTGCTTCATTTCGCCCAAGTCCACAATTCCCCGTTTCGTGTCTGGTCGACGTCCCCTCGAACATTCAATGCAGGGTGGCGGATGGTCGTTTGCTGCAAACTCCTCCACGCCCCTCCTTCCCTGTTTCGAATCGGGATTGCATTACTCCCACTCTACAAAAACTGAACCAGATCGATCCTAAACCTGCGCCTAAAATAGATTGCTCTCGAACCACAACTCCCGCCGTGCAGAGGTGTTTGTTAGACGAATAAGTTGAGCGATTTGCTTCACGATTTACTCCGCGATTTGCTCCTTTGATTGAGCAAATCACTCCTTTGATTAGTTTAGTTAACTGTCAATTAGTTGGTTTCTTGTTTTCATCACTGAGTGAGCTGTTAGTCTTCTTCGTTATTTACGAAGCATTTCCATGCATGTAATTTCTTTATATATCAATTCAATGCAATTCGTTTTTGTTTCTGCAGATCCGTTTTCATGGTATCAGAGCAGGCTGCAGATCCAGCCTCTGTCCAGCTTGCCGAATTGCAAAACGTCTTTCAGCAAGCTCTGTAAGATCTCTTTTTTTTCTGTGCAATTTTTTTTAGCCGCCGGTATATAATTTTTTTTTGAGCAGAAAATGGCCAGCATGAGCAACCAGGCTCTCATGCAAGCACCTGTTTTGAACGGGTCGAATCATAGCACTTGGGTAGCCAAGATGAAAGTTTTTCTGAGCAATCCTGAATGCTTAGAAATTGTCGAAGATGGAGTTACCTTGCTGAAAGCTGAAGATCGAGATGCATTGGATCGGGGTGCGAGACGCACTTACACAGAAGTGGTCAAGAAAAATGCAAAAGCCTTATGGCTTA
>JZKD02S1674324.1:186246-212225 GCA_000966675.3 Picea glauca | reverse complement strand
TGCATAGAGTTGTTGAAGACATAGAAGAAAAACCGAGGGAATTGATTGACCAGATTGGCCTCTGTGGTTAAAAAAGAAAATGGGAATATTAAAAAACATCGTGGATGAACACACATGATTATGCAATGAGAACATAACATAAGATACTGTGCTTACAAAAATGTAAATAGAAATTACGAACATGCAAAAACTGTAGCACAACGCAGGTGAGGATCCCAATACACAAGTATTTCCCAAACAATGTCCTCTACTTTCTTCCCACTTACTGAACATGCATTTTTAACCTTTCGACCCTGCACCTCCAATCTCACCTGCAATGCAGCCACAATAAATCTCACCGCCAATCTCACAAGACAATTTACAGAACAATAACAACAACGACATTACACTGATAAGCCTGGGGATTGAATGGATACAAAGACCACACTATTACTATTAATTGCAAAGTGAATGGATATGAATACCACATAATCCAAGGAAAGATAAACACAACATTCTCGTAACTGTTCAAGTTAGAATGTAAGAAGTGAACATTCCTGTATATGAACTGAAAGTAGAAACAATGCCTAAAATAATTACATCTCTGAACCAACATGTAGAACCTCTGCGTAGATTCTCTTAGTCTTATGATCCAATCAAAACATCAATAAAAATGAAACTTACATTGAACAGAGTCATCATTATATTTCATTATCAATCTAATCAGAGAAATGATGCAACAGTGATTCAAAATCCTTGTTTTGTTACACATTTCCAAAAGATTATCAACTGCAGTATTTATTTACCTTTCAACAAGTAATATACATATTTCTATTAACAAGTTTGATGTAAAATGGAATAAACTAGTATTTTTTTAAACAACCACATGAATAATGATTAAAAGAGATGAAGAAGAAGGAAACACATTTCTAATCATCCTTTGATGGCAAAGGTGTACATCTTCTTCCTTGTTTACGCTATATATATCTTCATTATGTTTCCATTGTTAACAAAACTTTTATTTTGTATACAATAAGATTGGCCTATGCTTAGTCTATGATAGCATTGATTAAATTTGGCTTATCTATTTTCTACAAGATTAATCATGCAACATCTACTCATGGAGCCTATAATCATTTTTAACTAGCAAAGACTTCAAAGCTTCAAAACCTAACAACATGTGTGAAGAAAAGATTTACAATACAAAGCATCATTCGAGCACCAACTTGTGCAGAAGAAACTAGAAAAATGTCATCCAACCACCATCTTCCATATCAATATAAACACTAAATACAACATGGATAGACTCTTAAATGGTATAAGTTTTTTTTAATTGATCCTGAGAAGATTTCCTTTATCACAGACACCTACCCTGCACAGGGTTTGAATGTAACTTTAAGTTAAATATATAGTTTGAAATTCATTGATATAAAGTTGTATCACAACTCGATTCCCCTAACTCAAGTTACAATTCTTCTCACCTAGGGAAAAACAAAGTTTGGACCGCAATTTAAAAATTACAAACTAAAGAAAACTCGGTTCATATTCCTATGTGTCTCCATCATCAGTAAGAGTTTGATGCTGGAAAAACCCAAAATCTTACGAGCTAAGTGCCATATTAAGAATGATTATTGAACATACCTTGAATGTAACACCCTATTTCCCCCAGTCTGTAAAAATAACTATATTGGCCAAGAACTATGGCAACCTCAAAGATGTGAATGTTTGATTTGACGGACCTTTGCATAAAAGGTCGATGAATGTAAATTATGTTATGAATAGGCATTGCATGATTGCTGGGAGGGGGATGTGCTAAAAGAGACCACGATGGCTAATGAGAGGTGGTGGAAGGGACCTGGAATGGTTGCGTTAACTTCCACCGAGCCAGTACCATACCGGTTTATACTTGCTCAAAAACCAAAGCATCTCTCTGATCCTGGAATGGATTTCTCGTCAGATTGGTAGGTGGGGAGGCTCCTCAAGAGTTAATGAGGGGATGGGGGTGAACCGCCCATCTGTAACATCCCTCAAACCTGACCACGGACAACGAAATTCGTGCCACATACAACCTTGCAGAAAAAATTGGCAAGAGATGAAATGTGGAGGAGAGAGCGCACGCGACGAAGATAGCGGAAGAGAACTGGAGAAAATCCTGGAAACACAGGGAGTTCTAAGTATCAGGAGAAGGAGAGTAACCTTCGTCCTGGATTATTTTTCTGTATTAGGAAAAGGAGAGTAATCTTCATCCTGGATTATTTTTCTATATCAGGAGAAGGAAAGTAACCTTCGTCCTTGACTTCTGTTGAGCTGGAAGTAGGAGACTGAACCTCAAAGCATCATGGTCTGTCTTGGGGGTGGCTAGTGGTAAATCCGTTTGGATTCACTGAGCCTACAGTTGGGTGGAAACTAGCAACCCTCTTAGAAATTATATCACGCTTGGTAGATCTGATAAGTGTTTTATACCTTGTATTTCGAACTGAATATCATGAATGCATGCTTGTGTTTATATGCCCATAATAAATTCTGTGTAGAATGATTGCCTGGTGTTTTAAACTAGAAATAATGGATGCATGTGTATGCTTATATGTCATCGTTGGTTTATGTAAAAATGGTTAATTCTGGGGCCAGAAGGGTAGCTCTCTAAGGTCTCAGAGTCATGAGAGTTTGAAGCCCCGAGAAGTTGAATTTCGTGATTCAAGCTCAGAAGGGATAGTGAGCCCAATTATAGAAAGAGAGAATACCCTATCATTTGGTTGACGAATAGTCGGAATCCTTTTGGTAATACCCCAGATCTATTGAGACTGATGGATCTAGAGAAGGAGCGCATGCGTTAACACCTCGACCCTTTTAGCCTTCGCAAGTAGCGATGGGATCTAGGACCGTAGATCCAAGGATCTGATGGATCCCTATTGATCGTCAATCTTAGCCTTTGTATAGGTAGGAGAGTAGAATTTCGTTGACTCGCGACTTGGAGTGGTCAAGGGTAGGACTGCATGAACTCACGATTCGCGAGATTGCGATGTGATCGTGACCATTGGATCTAGGCCACGGGAGAACCGTGGGATCAGAACTTTCATGGTTATCGCCTATAGGTGGTTCGGAACTTGAGAGAGTTTCTTTTCGACTGTAGAAGTCGTGAAGTTTCGAGCACCGAGGGCTCATACGAACACGTGGCACCTCCGTTATGTGGGGACCGCATGGCTGACATGTGGCATAATAACAAGTGCCTAGAGAAAGTTGGGAGTGGGTGATAGGTGATGGAAACACGTCGCCTGGGAAAGAGTCAACCCATTGATGACTTATCGTATCTTGAGAATTCACGAAGGAGGAGCACGAGGGATCAACACTCCAACTCATGAAGTCGTGAGAGGTGAGTAGCGCTAGTATTTAGCCTAAGAAGTGGGTGACCGGTGGTGGACACTTGTCATCTGGGAAAGAGTCAACCCATTGTTGACTTATCATGGCTCGGGGTTTCACAGGATGAAGAAGTTGCACCCTGATCGCTAAGGTCGCGAAACGTCGAGAACTGAGGTCTTGTGTGATGGGCGGCAGTGGCACAGCTCATGAGCAGAGTACAACAGAGGAGACAAGTGGCGTGTGTGTGTCTCTTTGGCAGAGTCCACATAACGTTGACCTCTCGCGTCTCGCGATTTCGCAAAGGAGGAGCGTGAGGGCTCAACACCTCAACTAGCGAAGTTGCGAGTGGTTCTAGTGTTTGGCCTAGCCTATGGTTACATGTAGCAGGTGCCAGTGAGGAGGGAGCCATGCCCGTATTGTATCTCGGGTATCAATGTTTGGCGAAAGGGGAGTTGAGAGTCTTGACTCCCAACTTGCGAGTTGCGAAAGGCGCTTGCGCTAAGGCTAGGTTGTGGTTGTTTGGAGGAGTATAAGGAAAGGGAGGGTCTACGCTAGGCCCCATAGAAGTCTCGGGGATTCTGTCCCTCGAAGAAAAAGAATGAAAAATCTAGGTTGTCGTAGTGGATGTGTGACAAATTGGTATCAGAGCATGGTTACAATACTTGGCCTGCTTGGGCTCATGAACGAGTTGTGCAGAAACTCCATTTGGATTACTCTTAAAAGGTGTAACCCTTTATCTTAACCCCCTTTATCAAAAGTCAAAGTTAAGAATGAAAATTCCTATTGTGTGTATGCATTTGAAAAATATGAATTATGCACTGATTATAAATGAATATAAATATTGATTAACAACAAGTGTTTTTCCTGCACACAAGCAGACGATTAACTGCGAGAAACTGCAGACGCATAGAATGATGATGCACCATGAATTGGGGGATGGGTCCCACAATAGAGACGAAGATTTTGACGAAAGGAGAGCGGTAGAGACCCCTCCAGATCTAGTTGAGATTGTGAGAAGCCTCATGGCCAAACTACAGAGTTGCAAGGCCGACAGCGAGAGGTTGATAAAAGAGCAAGAGAAGCAAACAGAAATTAATGCAGTCTTGCTACAGAGTTTATCTGACATACAAAGACAATTGTAGCATGGACTTGACACCAGTCACGTGGACCGACGACAGACAAAGAAAAGTCGAAGTCCACTTGAGATACGAAAACGTTGTCTTTTATGTGGCCACACTGGGAAGAGCACCTTGAGAAAGATCCACCCTAGAAATAAGGTACAAGCGTCGGACAATTCCTCTAGAAAGGAGACTGGCAACTCAGAGGGATCTTCTAGTAGCAGAACTAGTTCTTATTCCTAAAGAAAATGGAAGAAGCGAAAGCATTCCAAAAGTCATAATCTCGAAGAATTCAAGAAGGCCAAACCACCCTCTTTCGACGGTGAAATAAAGAAGGGGGAGGAAGCGGAGGCCTGACTGTTTGGACTAAAGAAGTATTTTAGAGTTCATGACTTCTCAGAAAACTTGAAGGCCCGAGTAGCCACTTTCAACTTGAATGGAAAGGCTTCCATTTGGTGGGAAGACCTTAAGAATGTAAAAGGAATTCACGAAGAGGACCTATCTTGGGAACAGTTTGAGAAATACTTCAGAAAGAAGTACCTGTCGGAAAAGTGTTTCGACAAGAAGAATAAAGAATTCTATGAACTCAAACTGGGGAAACTCACCATAGAGGAATATGTCAGTAGATTCCTCCAGTTGTTGAGGTACGTACCCTATATAAAAGCAGAAAAGGAAAAGGTGAAACGATTTATCAGTGGACTACCTAAGGACTATCATAACAGGATTGAGTTTGACGAGCCAAAGACCCTAGAAGACACTATCTGAAAGGCAAGATATTGTTATGAACAGATGGGGCATCAAACAGAACCTCGCGAAGGCTAGAAGCAAAAGAATAGTTTGGGATTCCAGAAAAAGGGGTTTAAATCCCCAAGATTTAAAAACTATAAAAAGGATTCAAGGATGATCTTCCCAACCCGAAGTGTACACCAGTAGAATTTTCCCTCCTAGAGCAGAAATAAACCTTCTGGATCTACCCCAGGAAAGGTTGATAACCCAAAGAGAGAACCCTTGAAATGTTGGGGTTGTGGAGAAGAACATATACTAAGGGACTGCTCGCACCGACAACAAAATAGTCAAATAATTTACAACGTTCAAGAAGCTAACACTGTTAATGATGTGGCCAAGAGTGTGCCTCAAATCTATGCAGCCTTGGATAATAAGAAAGATGACCACCAAGCTTCAATGTTGGAGATGGAAGGTATGATCACCAACCATCTAGTATCTATTCTAATTGACCCTGGTTCAAATTTGAGTTATATAGCTCCTAAGGTTGTTGATAAGTGTAAATTGCAGCCACATAAACACGCCAAGCCATGGTTGGTACAGTTAGCCACTCGAACCAAAAGAAAGGTAGCGAAAGTCATACCAGCTTGCCAATTCACAATGGGTGAATTCCCCACCCAAGCAACCCTTAACATACTACCCCTAGGATCATATGACCTGTTGATTGGTATGGACTGGCTAGCCACAAATAAATCCAGACTGGACTGTTACCATAAAACCTTAGAATGTGTAGGTGAAAAAGGAAGAAGGATAACCCTTCGAGGGATCCAAAAACTTGTCTCGGTGAGACGAATATTAGCCCTCCAAATGAGAAAGTATTGCAGAAAGGGATGTCCACTTTATGTGATACATGTGTTGGAATCAATTGAAGATGGAAAACCGAGCCTCAAAGACCACCCCACACTAAGAGAATATAGAGATGTATTTCTGGAAGAGGTACTGCGTCTACTTCCGAGAAGGGATATTGACTTCTCGATAGAACTTGCACCAGGAACGGTGCCAATGTCTAGGACACCCTACAGGATGAGCACACCCGAGCTAGTTGAGCTTAAATTACAACTAAAGGAAATGATGAACAAAGGCTATAACCGGCCTAGTGTGTCTCCATGGGGAGCACCAGTTCTGTTTGTAAAGAAGAAAGATGGTACCCTCCAACTGTGCATAGATTATAGACAACTCAATAAGGTAACCATAAAGAACAAGTACCCCTTACCCAGGATCGATGACCTGTTCGATCAATTGGGAGGTGCTTCCATCTTCTCAAAGATTGACTTGAGATCTGGATATCATCAAGTCTAAATCAAGGGTGAAGACATCCACAAAACTACCTTCAGGACGAGATATGGTCACTATGAGTTTGTGGTAGTACCATTTGGATTAACCAATGCCCCTTCCACTTTTATGTGCTTGATGAACAATGTGCTCAGCAAATTCCTAGAAAAGTTTGTACTGGTTTTTATTGATGATATATTAATTTACTCCAAGAATAGGGAGGAACATGAGAACATCTTAGACTTGTGCTTCAAGTGCTAAGAGAACATCAGCTCTATGCCAAATTTAGCAAGTGCAACTTTTTCCAGAAGAAAATACATTACTTGGGCCATGTCATATCTGAAGAAGGAGTAGCAGTTGACCCTGACAAGATCAGGTCTATCATGGAATGGCCTACCCCAAAGGACGTTTCAGATATCATATCCTTTATGGGATTAGCAGGACACTATAGGAGATTTATAAAAGGATTCTCCAAGATTGGTTGTCCAATCACTGCCCTCCAGAAGAAGGGAGCTAAATTCACGTGGACACAAGAATGTGAAGAAAAATTTCAATCCCTAAAACATCTACTGACCCATGCACCTGTGTTGAAGATCGTCGATCCTGAAAATGACTTCTTCATGTGCACAGATGCCTGCAAGGAAGGGCTCGGAGGAGTCCTTATGCAAGGAGGAAGTGTAATCTTCTATGAATCCCAAAAATTGAACGAGCACGAAGTCAACTATGTGACCCATGATCCAGAACTGACCGCCATAGTGCATGCCTTAAAAATGTAGAGGCATTACCTTCTGGGAAGGAAATTTGTACTTATGACAGACCACTGTGGATTGCAATATCTATTTGACCAACCAAAACTCAATGCTAGACAAGCTAGGTGGATGGCTCTTCTTAGTGAGTTTGATTTTGAAATCAAACATATCAAGGGAAAGGAAAATAAGGTGACCGATGCCCTTAGCAGAAGTATGAAAACAATTCATCTAGCAACGGTGAGCACCTACGAGACAAATGTCAAGGAAAGAGTCAGGAATGCACAAGAAATAGACACATTCTTCTAGACCGTGACCTCGTACTAGGAGAAAGAACCCACATGGATAAAGTATGAAGGCTACCGGATGATAGATGGAGGTCTGCTAACCTACATAAACAGATTGTATATTCCATATTGTGATGAATTGAAGAAGTTCATAATGGATGAACTACATAAAAAACCATATACTGGTCATCCAGGATACCAGAAGATGATCACAGCCACCAGGAAGCAATTCCATTGGCCTAGATTGAAGAAAGATATAGCTGAGTACTTAGCCAAATGCATAGAATGCCAATAGGTTAAAGCAGAACACCGACACCCAGCAAGATTATTACAACCTATACCAATCTCGGAATGGAAGTGGGAAACCATTTCCATGGACTTCATCACTGGATTACCAACATCGACCAAATAGAGTGACACCATCCTGGTAGTGGTGGATAAATTGAGCAAATCTAGCCATTTTATTCCCGTCAAGTCAAATTGCAAGGCAATAGACATCGCCAACATATTCATGAAGGAGATATTCAGACCACATGGTATGCCTAAAGAGATCATGTCTGACAGAGACACAAAATTTACTTCCAACTTTTGGAAATCCTTGATGGTTGGTCTAGAGACCAAATTATTATTTAGCACAGCCTATCATCCTCAAACTGATGGACAAATAGAAAGAGTGAACCAAATATTAGAGGACATGCTAAGGATGCATGTAATGCATCAACCCAAAAAGTGGGAAGATTTCCTGCCACTGGTGAAATTCGCCTACAACAATGGCTACCAAGAATCCCTAAAGATGATCCCTTTCAAAGTCCTCTATGGTAGACCGTGCAACACTCCAGTCGGTTGGAGTAATCTCGTGAACATATTTGCTATTGGACCTGATATGTTGAAAGAAATGGAACAACAAGTGACTCAGATAAACCAAAATCTAAAGGTCACTTAGAATAGACAGAAAAGTTACGCTGCTCGAAAGAGAACTCCAAGAGAATTCAAGACGGGAGACCATGTATATCTCAGAGTTAGGCCTCAGAAGAGTTCCCTGAGAATGGGAGCTTGTGCCAAGTTGTCACCTCAGTATTGTGGACCCTTTGAAGTTATAGATAGAGTGGGACCTGTAGCCTATAGGCTAGCACTTCCTCCCACAGTAAAAGCACATAATGTTTTCCATGTTTCATTATTGAAGAAATATGTACATGATTCTAATCATATAATTGACTGGTCTGTGATCCAGGTGGATTCAGAGGGAGAATTCCTGCTAGAACCTCAATGCATACTGGACAGAAAGGAAACCCCACTCAGGAATCGAACCATTGCACAGGTCAAGGTGCAGTGGAAACATTTTGGCCCAAATGAGGCTACGTGGGAAATGGAAGATGCCATGAAATAGGCATATCTAATTTTGTTTACTTCTATACATACACGTCATATTGATAGATAGAACATCGAGGACGATGTTCCTTTAAGGGAGAGGGAATTGTAACACCCTGTTTCCCCCAGTCTGTAAAAATAACTATATTGGCCAAGAACTATGGCAACCTCAAAGATGTGAATGTTTGATTTGACAGACCTTTGCATAAAAGGTCGATGAATGTAAATTATGTTATGAATAGGCATTGCATGACTGCTAGGAGGGGGATGTGCTAAAAGAGACCACGATGGCTAATGAGAGGTGGGGGAAGGGACCTAGAATGGTTGCGTTAACTTCTAGCGAGCCAGTACCGTACTGGTTTATACTTGCTCAAAAACCAAAGCAGCTCTCTGATCCTGGAATGGATTTCTCATCAGATTGGTAAGTGGGGAGGATCCTCAAGAGTTAATGAGGGGATGGGGGTGAACTTCCCATCTATAACAGCCCTCAGACCTGACCACGAATTGAAAAATTCACGCCACATGCAACCTTGCAAACAAAATTGGCAAGAGAGGAAATGTGGAGGAGAGAGCGCGCGCGATGGAGATCGCAGAAGAGAACTAGAAAAAATTCTGGAAACACAGGGAGTTCTGAGTATCAGGAGAAAGCGAGTAACCTTCAACCTGGATTATTTTCCTGTATCAGGAGAAGGAGAGTAAAATTCATGCTGGATTATTTTTCTGTATCAAGAGAAGGAGAGTAACCTTCGTCCTTGACTTCCGTTGAGCTAGAAGTAGGAGATTGAACCTCAAAGCATCGTGGTATGGCTTGGGGGTGGCTAGTGGTAAATCCATTTGGAGTCATTGAGCCTATGGTTGGGTGGAAACGAGCACCCCTCTCAGTAGTTGCATCATGCCTGGTAGATCTGATAAGTGTTTTATACCTTGTATTTCAAACTGACTATCATGAATGCATGCTTGTGTTTATATGCCCATAATAATTTATGTGTAGAATGATTTCCTGGTGTTTTAAACTGGAAATAATGGATGCATGTGTATTCTTATATGTCATCATTGGTTTCTGTACAAATGGTTAAGTCTGGGGCTGGAAGGTTAGCTCTCTAAGGTCTCGGAGTCATGGGAGTTTGAAGCCCCGAGAAGTTGAATTTCGTGATTCAAGCTCAGAAGGATAGCGAGCCCAATTATAGAAAGAGAGAATACCCTATCATTTGGTTGAAGAATGGTCGGAATCCTTTCAGGAATACCCCAGATCTGTCAAGACCAATGGATCTAGAGAAGGAGCACAGGCGTTAACACCTCGACCCTTTTTAGCCTTCACAAGTAGCGATGGGATCTAGGACCCTAGATCCAAGGATCTGATAGAGCCCTATTGACCGTCGCTCTTAGCCTTTGTATAGGCAGGAGAGTATCATTTCGCTGACTCGCAAATTGGAGTGGTCAAGGGTAGGACTGCATGAAATCACGATTCACGATATCGCGACGTGATCGTGACCATTGGATCTAGGCCACAGGAGAATCGTGGGATTAGAACTTTCGTGGTTATCGCCTATCGGGGGTTTGAAACTTGAGAGAATTTCTTTTCGAGTGTAGAAGTCGCAAAGTGCCGAGCACCGAGGGCTCATGCGAACACGTGGCACCTCTGTTAGGTGGGGATCGCGTGGCTGATAGGTGGCGTAGTAACAAGCGCCCAGAGAAAGGTGGGAGCGGGTGACAGATGATGGACACATGTCGCCTGGGAAAGATTCAACCCATTGATGACTTATTGTATCTTGGGAATTAGCGAAGGAGGAGCACGAGGGCTCAACACTCCAACTCGTGAAGTCGCAAGAGGCGAGTAGCGCTAGTATTTAGCCTAGGAAGTGGGTGACCAGTGGTGGACACTTGTCATCTGGGAAAGAGTCAACCCATTGTTGACTTATCGTGGCTCGGTGTTTCGCAGGATGAAGAAGTTGCACCCTGATCGCTAAGGCCGCGAAACGTCGAGAGCCAAGGTCTCGTGCGACGGGTGGTAGTGGAACATCTTGTGGGCATAGTACAATAGAGGAGACAAGTGGCATGTGCACGTCACTTTGGCAGAGTCCATGTAACATTGACCTCTCGCATCTCGATATTTCACAAAGGAGGATCGTGAGGGCTCAACACCTCAACTAGAGAAGTTGCGAGTGGTGCTAGTGTTTGGACTAGCCTACGGTTACATGTAGAAAGTGCTAGTGAGGAGGGAGCCATGCCCGTATCGTATCTCCGGTATCGGTGTTTGGCGAAAGGGGAGTTGAGAGTCTTGATTCCCAACTCGTGAGTTGAGAAAGGCGCTTGCGCTAAGGCCAGGTTGTGGTCATTTGGAGGAGGATAAGGGAAGGGAGGGTCTGCGCTAGGCCCCATAGAAGTATCAGGGATTCTGTCCCTCAAAGAAAAAGAACGAAAAATCTAGGTTGTCATAGTGGGTGTGTGACATTGAAAATTTTAGACCAAATAATCCTTAGTGTGCACATCAAAAGGGTTTGTTGCAAAATGAGATTGAGAGTGATGATGATGAAAATTACTCTCATAGTTTGACTGCCAATCGAGTGTGGCCCTTTGTTAGATCAAATGGTGTTGTTACCAAGACACTATATGACAAGGCAGATCAATTGAAAAGGTAGTTCCCAAACTAAAGGCATTAGTTCAACATCCAAGGGAGATAAAACATGAGGTATTATCATCTTGAGGGATTATCTAGTATTCTTGTTATTATCATCTTGAGGGATTATCTGATATTCTTGTTATTCATAACACTTACTCACTCTTGAATAAGGGTAAGTTATCTTTCAACTATGAGAGTTTATAACCGAGCGCAATATGTTACTGTTCATTGACGCAACCCGCCCTCGCTGGCAAGCCGCTCTCACCAGGACCTTCCACACAGAGGCCCGAAGAGCTTCTATGCTCCTTCAATCCCGTATCAGGATTTCTTGTCACCCACAGGACACTTGGTTGATCTCCCGGTAATCTCCTCGGGAAATTGTGCCTCGCGATATCGCGAGCCCTGCATGCACGTTCTCGTGCAACTCCAACCCCTGATCCCCGATGTGCACGTGCGCTATTCCTCGCCACATCACCTCCTCCTCTTACTCGATCGGGAATCGTGGGATCACGATTTCAACTGTCGCGAATTATTTGCATTTGGAAACCTCGAATGTCGAAACCCCGATTCCTCCAGATTTGTGCCACTTGTCCTGGTCACAATCGACGGCTCCGATAAAATCGATAATTCGCGACTCGCGATTTCACAGGGTATAAAACTCTCACCCCGCCAAACTCTAAACGCCGATCCCCGATGGTGTTGGTCCTTGCCTCCTGCGCATCTTGTCCACGATCCAACGATCAGCGGGATTTCGCAAATCTCCATATCGATCCCTGGCCGTCAATTCTCCTTCACTTCAAACTTTCCGTTTCAAATCCCTCTGAGGTCTGTTCCACTGGATTATCCACAGAACTATCCCTTCTAAGATGAATTTGTCTGGATCCTTCAGAAACCTTTGCGCATGCTTTTCTCAACAGACCTCCAACAACCCTGGAACTGTTGAGTCCTTCAGATCCCGTGCACTCACCTGCAACAGAGATCTTCCACTCCCTTAACTCAGAATCGCCACTGAGACTTACAAATTGGTCGGCACTTTCCCTGCATGACTCTACCAACCCAACTCAACTCCTGGGTAGACGAGAATAAGAGTTTAACTGTAGAGCCTCCTCAACGCACTCTATGCGGAGGAATTCAACTGCACTCTATGCAGGAATCTCTTGGCTCAAACAGAGAAACAATTGAAACTTATTCTCCTCTTCCTCTCACAGATCTCAAATCTACCATGAAATCACATACACAGCATATAAAACAAAGGCATAACAAGAAGAAAATATGCAATAGCATAATATCAACAACACACAGAGAATAATCACAGCCATGGAATTGAATCAAAGCTTTCCTATTAATTCAATATATGTACATGGGGATTCTTCACAACCTCTCTGCTCTACTCTCTTCTTGCTCCTAAATGCATGATAATGATACAATGTACAAAGGAGGGTGCCTATATTTCATTTTCCCTCTCGGAAACTAAAACTATCAAATCTACAATAAATTCCTATCTAACAGCATTAAAACTATTAAATGTCTTCCTATCTATAATACCATACAAGTGCGCTTCATTACATCAACTCATTAATGCTTGGCGCAACAAATATTAGGTGTTTCAAAATTTGGTGCTGGCGCTGTCCAACTGTTCTTTTCTTTCTCCGCGCGCTGGCTCGCTTGATGAGGTGTGGATGCTCCTGCATCATACTCCTCGGCTTAAAAAATTTCATGGGCTCCTGTCCATGAGTTCCTGCATGGTGTGACTATGCTTTTGTATCATTTCTTCTGTTTCCCAGCTGGCATCCTCCACTAGGTGATTCTTCCATTTCACCAGGTATTCAAAATATTGCTTTCTCCTAGTCTTTCTGCCTACCCGCTTGTCCAGTATGCACTCCATTTGAGGCTTCTGTGCAACTGGCAATTGCTTCTGCCACTGGATCACTGGTTCTTCAGTTCCAGTGTCTGTTTCTTCAGCCCTGTATGGGTATAAATCCGAAATATTGAAAATCGGAGATATCCGGATGCCCCCTGGCAACTCAAGCTCATATGCATTTTTTCCAAATTTCCTCAGGACTTTGCATGGCCCGATTTTCTTCATCTTGAGCTTGTTGTATGTTCCCCTAGGGAACCTTTCCTTCCTCAGGTGTGCTAGGACCATGTCCCCAACTTCAAACTGAAGCTGTCTCTTCCTCTGATCAGCTCTGCGCTTATACTCTTGATTTGATCTCTGCAGTCGTTGCTTCACCTCCACGTGAAGTTCTTGCATCGTTTCAGCAAACTCTTCCGCTCTCGCGCTACTAGTTTTAGCCTATTCTGACTCCCTGAGCTCAGAAACTCCCCTCGGCTGTGTTCCATACAAAATTTGGAATGGGCTCTTACCTGTACTCTGATTCACCGAATCATTGTACGCAAATTCTACTTGTGGTAGGATCTGATCCCAACTGGTGTGATTCTCTATCACCAGGCTCCTCAATAGATCCCCTAGGATTCTGTTGACCACTTCGGTCTATCCATCTGTTTACGGATGGTAAGTTGAACTAAATGCTAGATTAGTTCCCATCTTCTTCCATAACATCCTCCAAAAATAACCTATGAATTTTGTATCCCTGTCCGAGAGTATGCTTCTCGGCAATCCATGCAATCTCACGATTTCTTTAAAAAACAAATTTGCGATGTGTGTCGCATCGCTAGTCTTATGACATGGGATAAAATGTGCCATCTTCGAGAACCTTTCCACCACCACAAATATGGAATCCACTCCTCTCTGTGTTCTCAGCAATCCCAAAACAAAATCCATACTAATGGCTTCCCATGGCCTCTTGGGTATAGGCAATGGCTGATAGAACCCTGTGTTCTGCTTTCATCCCTTTGCATGTTGACATATTCTGCACCTGTCAGCAAATATTTTTACATCAGCTCTCATGCCTGGCCAATAATACGATTCGCTCAGCTTAGCGAATGTCTTTTCATGTCCGAAATGACCTACTAAGCCTCCGCTATGTTTTTCCTTCACCAAATTCTCCCTCATAGAGCAATCTGGAATGCACAGTTGATTGCCCCTGAAAAACAATCCATCCTGGATTAGGAAATCTACCCATGGACTCCAATCCCTGAGAACTGGGTTCTCAGCTACTTCGTACGCTTCCCCGAAGTCTGCATCACCTACATACATATCTTTCAGATTTTCAAAACCCAAGGTTTTGACTCTAAACTCCTGCAGCAATAAACATTTCCTGCTCAAAGCGTCAGCTACTTTATTAGCAGTCCCCGAAATGTGCTTGATCACAAATGTAAAATTTTGCATGTACTCTACCCACTTTGCATGCTTTTGATTCAGCTTCTCCTGCTGACTTACAAACTGCAATGCATGGTTATCACTGTACAGCAAAAATTCTTTGGGTATCAAGTAATGCCTCCACTTTTTCAATGCATGTATGATGGCATAGAACTCTTTATCATATGTGGAGTATTTCAGCTTTGTGTCGTCCAACTTCTCATTGAAATATGCAACAGGTCTGTCATCCCGACTCAAGACCCCTCCAACAGCATACCCGCTCACATCACATTTCACCTGAAATGTTTTCTGAAAATCAGGCAACACCAACGCCGGTTGCTCTGTTATCTTCTGCTTCAACAGATTGAAGCTCCTCTCAGCCTCTGCTGTCCAATGGAAAACCTTATGCCGCTTCTTTACCGTGTCCATCATTACGACGCTAATTCCACTAAAATTTCGAATGAATTTTTTGTAGAAACTAGCGAGTCCATGGAAACTCCTTACCTCAAAAACATTCCTCGACGAAGACCAATTCCTGATTACTTCCACCTTTTCAGGATCCATCGTCAATTCGTTTGCCGAAATCACAAAACCCAGATAGATGAGTTCTGTCAGCATGAAGGAACATTTCTTCAAATTAATCAGCAGCTTCTCCTGCTGTAGCCTTTTCATTACAATGGCCAAATGTTTCAAGTGTTCAGCCTTGGTCTTGCTGAATATCAGTATGTCATCCAGATATATGAGCACAAATTTTCCAATGAATTCCCTCGGGACTTCATTCATCAGCCTCATAAATGTGCTCAGCGCATTTGTCAAGCCAAATGGCATGACCATCCATTTGTACAAACCCTCGTTTGTCTTGAATGTTGTCATCCATTCATCCCCCTCTCTCATCCAGATCTGATGTTATCCACTCTTGAGATCAATCTTCGAAAAATAATTTGCCCCACTCAGGCAATCCATCAAGTCATCCATTCTCGGCAGTGGAAATCTGTACCTGATGGTGATCTTATTTATCGCCCTGGAGTCTGTACAAATTCTCCAGGCTCCATCCTTCTTCGGACTTAGTACGTCGGAACAACACATGGACTGAGACTCTCTCTCACAAGTCCTTTGTCCAGCAGATCCTGTACCTGCCTTTTGACTTCCTCGTTCTCCTGAGGTGTCAACCTGTATGCTGCCTGATTCGGTAAACTTGCTCTGGGTATGAGGTCAATGTGATGACTCACACTCCACATCGGTGGCAACGAACGAGGTAGTTCTTCCACGATGATATCAGCGAACTCTCCCAGTAGTTCCTGAATCTCTTCTGGCAAGTCGTCCACTCTTGTGCTAGTCAGGACAATTCTCGGCTTCCTGACCACAAAGAATTGTGGGTCCTCATTCTTCTCCATCTCCATGAGAAGCTCCTTCCCACTCATGAGAAGTATTGTGCTACTAACTTCCGGCTTCACTTCCTTATCCTTTATCGGAAGTAGTGTGTGTGTCTTTCCATCCTTCTCCAAGGTGTATGTATTCATCCTCCCATCATGAACAACATTTCTATCAAACTGCCATGGTCTCCCCAATAATACATGACAAACATCCATGGGTATAACATCACACAAGATTTTATCTTTGTATTCACCAATTTTAAATTCAACCAAGCATTGTTTTGTAACACTTACCTAGTGTCCTTTCTGCAGCCATGACACTTTGTATGGGCTCGGGTGCCTAGTTGTTGTCAGCTCCAACTTTTCCACCATCTCGGTTGAAACGAGAGTATCGGTGCTTCCACTGTCCACAATGACCTTGCATTTCCAGCCCTTGGTCTTGCACGTGGTCCTGAATAGTTTGCATCTTTGCGCTATGTCCTCCACCTCTTTCTCAGGTTTCAAGAGAACTTTGTGCACTGTCAGTGACTTCCCACTTCCAGTGTCCTCATCTTCAACATCACGCCTCTGTTCCTCAGCGACGTGAGATTTTCCTCTGTCCATTTTCCTGTCTGTACAATCCACGGCTTTATGTCCATATTTTCCACCTGTAAAACATGTGATAACTCCTTCACGGCCTCTTCCTCTACCGCGGGTACGAGGAAAGGTGCCTGCATCAGCATAATCTCCTTGCTGATCAGTTTGTTCTCTCCTCGACTTAGCATATTGCTGCCTCTGCTGTGAGGTTCCACCTATTTCAGCTTTTCCCTGAGGTATCTTCCAATCCTCCCTGGGCTTTTGTGTTCATTCTTGGGCAACTATCTTGCCTCTAGGCCGGCTTCTGCCTCGCCCTCGCTGTCCCTTCTTGCGGCTCATCTTCTCCTCAGATTTTAAAGCCATCTAGTACGCATCCTCGACTGTTCGGATGGTAACCATGCTTAGCTCATCCTGAATGTCATACCTTAGCCCATTCAGGTATCTCACTACCTTTTCGTCATCACTTTCTCGATGACCAGCTCGAATGTTGAGCTTGTAAAACTCTTCGGTGTACTCTTTCACCATCATCATCTTCTGTCTCAGGTTTTGCATCCGCCTGAACAAAGTGATCTGGTAGTCTCTCGGGATGAACTTCGCTTTCATCTTAGCGATCATCCTGTCCCAACTTTTGATTTTCTGTTTTCCTTTGCAGCGCCTATCAGCCTGCAACTCATCCCACCATAAGGTTGCATGTCCTTTCAGCTTTGTAACAACATGCCTTACCTTCTTGTCCTCTTTGATATCTTCGTAATCGAAGTAGGTGTCGAGTGCTTAGATCCAATCCAACAACTCTTCTGCATTTAGACTCCCCTCATAGACGGGAATGTCCATCTTTGTCTTTGAGCTCATCCTGGAGATGGCTTTGATCAACCTCTCGGTTGATGCGTCCTCTGCTGAGACCTCTTCAGCATCGTGTCCAGCTTCTTCTTCGACCTCAAAATCGTTGAACTCTACAGCGCCGACTCCATGCCTTTGGGTGGTCTCCATCTCTTCGAGTCTCGCCCTGAGATCTCGTATTTGACGCTCCATTTCTGGATTCCCTGCTGGCCTTCCTCTTCTTCGGGCGTCCCTGTCTTATCTATCAGGTGACTGCCTTTCTCTCCTCGGCGCCATGATGTATCAACTTCTCTCTGCTACCCGAACAAAGAGAACTCTGAATCCCGCTCCGATACCACTCTGACACAACCCGCCCTCGCTGGCAAGCCGCTCTCACCAGGACCTTCCACACACAGGCTCGAAGAGATTCTATGCTCCTCCAATCCCGTATCAGGATTTCTTGTCACCCACAGGACACTTGATTGATCTCCCGACAATTTCCTCAGGAAATCGGGCCTCGCGATATCACGAGCCCTGCATGCACGTTCTCGTGCAACTCCAACCCCCGATCCCCGATGTGCATGTGCGCTATTCCTCGCCACGTCACCTCCTCCTCTTACTCGATCGGGAATCACGGGATCGCGATTTCAACCGTCGCGAATTCTTTGCATTTGGAAACCCCGAATGCTGAAACCTCGATTCCTCTGGATTTGTGCCACTTGTCCTGGTCACAATCGACGGCTCCGATAAAATCGGTAATTCGCGACTCACGATTTCACAGGGTATAAAAATCTCACCCCGCCAAACTCCAAACGTCGATCCCCGATGGCATTGGTCCTTGCCTCCTGCACCAAAGGACTAAACTTCACGCAACTTGTCCACGATCCAACGATCAGCGGGATTTCGCAAATCTCCACAGCGATCCCTGGCTGTCAATTCTCCTTCGCTTCAAACTTTCCGTTTCAAATCCCTCTGGGGTCTGTTCAACTGGATTATCCACAGAACTATCCCTTCTAAGATGAATTTGTCTAGATCCTTCATAAACCTTTGCGCATGATTTTCTCAACATACCTCCAACAACCCTGGAATTGTTGAGTCCTTCAGATCCCGTGCAATCACCTGCAACAGAGATCTTCCACTCCCTTAACTCAGAATCGTCACTGAGACTTACAAATTGGTCGGCACTTTCCCTGCACGACTCTACCAACCCAACTCAACTCCTGGGTAGACGAGAATAAGAGTTTAACTGTAGAGCCTCCTCAACGCACTCTATGCGGAGGAATTCAACTGCACTCTATGTAGGAATATCTTGGCTCAAACATAGAAACAATTGAAACTTATTCTCCTCTTCCTCTCACAGATCTCAAATCTACCATGAAATCACATACACAGCATATAAAACAAAGGCATAACAAGAAGCAAATATGCAATAGCATAATATCAACAACACACAGAGAATAATCACAGCCATGGAATTGAATCAAAGCTTTCCTATTAATTCAATATTTGTACATGGGGATTCTTCACAACCTCTCTGCTCTACTCTCTTCTTGCTCCTGAATGCATGATAATGATACAATGTACAAAGGAGGGTGCCTATAATTCGTTTTCCCTCTCGGAAATTGAAACTATCAAATCTACAATAAATTCCTATCTAACAACATTAAAACTATTAAATGTCTTCCTATCTATAATACCATACAAGTGCGCTTCATTACATCAACTCATTAATGCTTGGCGCAACAAATATCAGGTGTTTCAAAATTCGGTGTTGGCGTTGTCCAGCTGTTCTTTTATTTCTCCACACGCTGGCTCGCTTGATGAGGTGTGGATGCTCCTGCATCATTCATTTATTGAGAATTGCACTATGTTACCCTTCATTTATTGGGAATTGCACTATGTGGTTTTTGATAAATGATCAAATAAATAATAAAATATAGTATATAACATCAACATGGTTGTTTATGTGCTTCTGTAAATGTAGATCATTGATTTTTCTTACCAAATTAGTGTACAATAATTTAAGTGGTTTACTTCTAAAATAAGGACCTTCGAATTTTCAGAAAGATATATTTTTGAAAAAACATTGGCATTGCCATGAATAAGGATGGAAACGAATCTCATTCCATGGTAGTCCATAAAATTTTGATAATCATCATATTAAACATATTAAAAATTTATAAGGTAAAACATAAACAACCATAACTCTTAGAACTATTTTTTTACTGTGATTTTCATTACAACTTGCATACACAGTCATATCATATGACTCTAATGGAGAAAATCTACTTGTTTATCCCCCCAAACAAACAATACATGGTATCAACAAAGAACAGCTTGAGTGGGCCTAATGGTTAAGAACATGTGTTTCCTCCTAAGAGGTCACAAGTTCAAATCCAGAGGGGGGTAGGGTATGTATACCTCCGTAGACTTTACCAGTCAAATCGTTGGGCGGAGGGGGTCCCTTGTCCCACAAACAAGGGGGTCTCATACACCAATTTGGTGTGGCTTGGCCGTGAACTTAAAAATATATTATTATTATTATTATTATTATTATTATTATTATTATTATAATGCATTTATATTACAAAGTTGTTACAACAAATAATGAATACATTACTATTTGGACTTTTCAGAGAGCTCCATCATGAACCACTTCTATTGTTGAGGTGAAGTTGGGAAACATGGCAGCTTAAATTTTGGTATTCTTCCTCCTTCCCCAAAATCCATTATTATTGTAGCAAGACTCACAATAATACTTCTACTACATGAATCACAATAGAAATAATTCTCCACTAGATGAATTGACTCTGGGCTGAGAAATTATTTGCAAAACATAAGCAACTACCACTGAGAAGACCAACGAGTTGTGTTATGAGATTAAATTCATTCATTCTACATAGTTGATTCTACCCTCATGCGAGGCTTTGTATGGAAGAAGATGATGATTATTCCCTCATCCTACATATACTTGATATATACTTAGTTAACAAAGTGATAATACATTAACAATTGATGTTTAAAAGAGTTGAAACTTTAGCACATATCAAACCTGGAAAATCACCAATTGGAGAGTTTTCATCGTGTGGAGCATGTTCCAAGGGAGGAAGATCACCAGTAGAAGCTCCTATATTTGTAATATAACAATGAAATCTTCATTAGTATCCTTATTGACATATAAAAGGCGAAATAATACTGACTTGAAACATAGATTACATTAATTGGGAGTCCCATCAAATGTACCTATAATGGTAGGAAAACTAGAATAAAATTGCATCCTTCTACGTCCTTGGATTGAAGCCACAATAGTGGATTTTTGAACCCCTGCAAACATCCACCTATTGCTCCATTGAAAAAAATGTGATGTCTATATATACTAAACTTAACATATCGATATCACCACTATACAAAACTCACCTAGGACAATAGAGGATGCATTGTTGGCACGAGGATGGCCCCACTTGTTGAGGTGTGGAAAATGAAATGGTTCATTTTCATATGTAGGATCAATTTCCAATCTGCCACTTTTGTTGTTTCCTTTTTTTTTTTCTTTTTAGGGATAAGGAAGCTCTTCTTCCTCTTCAAAGATGTCTCCAAAGTTCCCAACCTAAGAGCAAAATCATAATCCATGATGTCAAGATTGTTGGCATCATCCAGCATTCCTTTCACCAAACCAATCAATTGTTGGGTCTTGCTCAAAGTGGGAGGAGGATTGTTTCAAAGCAATTCTAAGTAGCCAAACAACTCCTCTCTAGCCAACTAAAGTCCCTTAACATCTTGATCAACATTGTCTCTAGCCATGATAGTTGTGTTAGCATATATATCAAGGCTTGATGCCTCTATACTTATATCAAGAGGCGCATTGAATGAATTGAGTGTTGCATCTTGGTCCAATAAAGGGTTTGAATCCCCTAAAGAAGAATATAACGAATCGAACTCTATGGCATGCTTACAAATGTTGTTGTGAATAGACCATGGGAAATCACAAGCTATAAAATTGGTATGATACCAAGTGAAAAGATATTTATTATTGGGGTTAGTTTGACTTCTAACCCAGTAAACGTGAGATATACTCTCATGAGGTTTGCAATCACTATATGGAATTCTTATAGCCTTTTCTATTGATGATTCAAGCTACTTCTCTTTCTTGTAGTTGTTCAAATACCCTTCTTTTTTCAAAATTTCCTTGAACTAGTAACAAGGTCCAACATTTGTCAAGAGGATATAGAACATCCAATCCATCCTACGAGCACATTTTTTTCTTCAATCAGATAGAAATTTTGTCTTCAAGTAACTATGGTATGACTCAACAACATTGTTTGTCTCTTGATTTGCATGGGGAAAATCTCGACAACCTTTGACCCACACCCCTAAATATTAAAAACCAAGTTACTGGAGATATCTCATGTTTATGAAACAAAAAAATGGAAACACGAGAACGAGTATGTGGACTTACTAATCTTATCACCAATAACCCAACTCTCTTGAAAATAGTCCAAAAATTTCTCTTCATTTGTGAATTTGATGAAAAAATGATTGATTTCATTGCCCACCTCATCTTTGGAACAATTCTTCATGATACGACCTAGCTCATTGAACATATCTTTCACATTTTCTGGACTACTAGCCAAACGATTCACATTTTTTAGCCATGGCCTCCATACATGCCAAACACATAAGATCACTTCGGTCCTTGTGATCCTCCTGCCACATTCAATTCATTTTAGGTGAGACAATTTTCATGTAAATATAAGTTACAATGTAAAATAACAAATTTTAAGTTACCTCAAAGCGGTGATTTCAGCCAATGCATCATCAACCATGAATGCATTCACTTTCCAATCTGGACATATTTGGTAACACCTATGCATGAGGTGATCCAACCATAGTGCAATATCTTCTAATGTGTTTTGTGATGCCACCACCCATGCTACTAGCACCCCACTTTGTTGTTCATTGAAAGCCATGAGTGTGTACAACTAATACTGTCATATTTAAAAAACATATGTAGTCCAATTTAGGTCATCAATAATATTGAACTAGCCAACTCAAATGATTATACTAAATCAATCATTGACAACACACTCAACCCATATTTATTTGTATTCGATGTCAAATCCATGACTATTATGTGATAGTCTGACCATGGTATCTAACATCCATTTTGTTTGGATTCCAGCTATGAAAGGGACATCTCCACCATTGCGCTTCTTGTAAAATAAAAAATCATCCTTGTGTTTTTCATACCAAAGGTTCACACTCTTTTCATCCTTTTTGTTTAACTGGTAGTTCCTCTTCATCAAACATTGTAGATATTTGCAACATGTTTTCTGCACAAGAAAAGTCCCTATCTCGATCTACCACATCCATGTCAACATATTTATTTATGTGCATTTTACATACCGTGTCAATAGGCACTTAAAAAAAAACACTTTCCATGTATGAAACCATGTCCCTTGAAAGTCTTGGCTTATGCTTGGACCTAGACTCACCTGAAGTATCATCTCCGCCATGACAGGGCCATCCATTCTCATCTTCATGCTCAAACATGTTATATTCCAAAATTGCTATATTAGGGCTTTGAACCATAACCTTTACTATAAAATGGCACTGACAACCCCTCTTTTGCACAAATGATTGTGTTGTATTTTTTCCTCTATTGTTCTGTGGGCCGTATGAGCAAGCATAACAACATAAGAAATTGTGAAATGATAATACATATGAGAAACAATAAAGTGCTATATTTACCAACAACTAATCAAGAAACTTTTAAAATACTTACAACTCATATATCTTGGCAGCACTAGCTCTTGAGCTTGGGGGTTTGTTTTGTCGGCGAATGAAAGTGCACGGATCTATTGGATTATTTTATTCTCTAATAAAGTCAGGAACTCTAAGTAAAGGGATTCTTTCAACTCGATCAATGCTCAATTTGTTTCCATATACTTCAGACCAGACCAAATATTCATTAGAAAAGATTATATTGTCTTTTGGGTCTTGAACCGGGAGGTCCATGATAGTCTTCCATTTCTTTAACATTTTGTATCAATGTCTACAAACAATGTGAAAACATATTAGGAAAAATGAAACACCATTCAAAAGATTTCCATTTTAAGCGTTCTCTTACAGTTAGAAATGATAATATTCTAAATAACTCAATTATTACAAAAAACACACACTGTGCTATGGATGGACCAACTAGAGATAAAACACACGTCTCTACAAGGATCATGGGAATTCATGGTTATGTTTCTCCTGAGTATGTAGCAACATGTGACTAGGTCTAACTTCACAGGTTTTTCAGTGTTAACTTTGAAGCATGTTAGTATTGACAATTATACATAGTCTATTGAATTTGATGCAAGATGATCCTTCTAATTGGTAATATGAAGTGTCAATCTTCTTCTAATTGGTAATCATAGGTGTAGCCATTGGTTTACAGCCCTCCATCCTGAATCTCGTCAAGATATCTACTGCATACTTCCCTTGTCCAAGGAAGATCTCTTCTAATACCTTCCATACCTCTAACCCGAAGAAAGAATGCATCAAGCCAATGTACTTCATCTCGAACTCACTAGCCAAATATGCTTTGCACCTTGCAATAATCTCCTATGCACTTGTGAGAAATAAATCATCAACGTACATAACTAAGATAATAGGATCATGTCCAGCAAGTATGAAGTACAGGTTAGGATCTTCCTCACTCTTGGTAAAGACCATACCTACAAGTATCCATCGATCCTAGAATACCACACCCCAGGTTCATGTTTGATTCTGCATAAGTCTACACACATGAGACTCCCTCCCATGTACCTCAAATCCCTGAGGTTTCTCTATGTATACTTCCTCCTCAATGATCCCATTGAGGAATGTTGTTTTCACATCCATCTGATGTATCCTCCACTTCATAATTGAAGAAATAGAAATAACAACTCAAATAGAAGCATGCCTGGTGACTGGAGAAAATGTCTTCTCATAGTCCACTCCCTCTTTCTGGGAGAACCCTCTCGCCACAAAATTCACCTTGAAATTCTCTATGCTACCATCTGCAACATGCTTGATCTTGTAGAGCCACCTATAAGTCACAACTAACTTCCCCTCCAGTCTTCGCACCATGTCCCACATATCATTCCTCACAATAGAGTGTACTCCTCTACCATGACACCCATCCATACTTGTTGATTTGTTGTTTTCTCAAAACTGGAAGGCTCAACATCAATGATGTTACCCATAAGTGCCATATAGTTTAGAAAATTATTCAGAGGCATGCACTTTGTGACCACACTCCTAGGATCTTCACCAACATCCTTCAATGTCTGTACTAGCCACCTAGGTCTCCTGACATGGATGGAAGGGGCTAACTCCTCCTCTCCACATAAAGTATGAAGTGTTGATTGTTGCTTATCCTTCGAAGCCTGCTTCTCCTTATATTCTGTCACTATTGATGACTCTTGGTGTAACATCCCCTAGTCCAACCGAGGGACATTATGATGCAAAATACTCATAAAAATGAAATTTCTACTAACTAAATTAATTCATTTATAGTTAACTAATTTCATGTAGCTTTCAACTACGAATTAAAACAAATTTAGCTACTATCTATAACCATAAAATATAAGCATCTACACCATGCTAATAATCAACATGAAATGCAACTAAACAGTTCATTACAACAACATATAAATCATTCTCATTTACACAGAGTTCATGCACAACAATAACACATGTAAGTAACTCAACAATAAGATGAAACACTTATCTTTAAAGGTGAGTTGTGCAACCAGCTACTAGGGAGGGATGTTCCACCTAATCATAGACTAATTGTTCCAAATCTCAACATCCAATCATCCCCGAGTTGAGGCTAGTAATCCACAAAGTAGGGTAGTGTCACATACCCACTACCTAAATCGGATTTTTCTGGTTTTCCGCCGAATCAAAACCCCAAATTACCTATGGAGGCCTAACGCGAGCTAGCTCTTTCTCTCTCCCCACTCCTCTGGGGTCACGGGTCATGATCATAGTCTAAATAAATGCAGTACCTCTTTCACACTTCATGCCTCGGCACTACAGTGATGTCAAGTCGTTTGACTTGGAAACCACTGAACCCCGACAGGGCTAGCGATCAGCCAATGGGGACGAATCCCTACAGGGTTAGCAAATGGCCAATAGGAACAAAACTTGACAGGGCTAGGAGGATAGCCAATGAGAAATGGCCCCATTGCACGGTAAAGTGGAATACAAGTGGCAGAGAGGGAAACGTGACAAGGGAGTCGATATGATAGGAGGGGGCCAAAATTCACACACCACACTATTCCAGACACCCCCCTCCCCATTAAAGGCAGAATGGCAAGGGGGGTCTGGAATCCACCTGAGCGCCATTGATGATGATGAAGTAATCTCGACCGTTCGAGAGTTGTGTGTC
>JZKD02S1674324.1:167190-179830 GCA_000966675.3 Picea glauca | reverse complement strand
TATCTAAAAATTTACTGAGTACATTGTTCATTAAGCACATGAAAGTGGCAGGGGCATTGGTTAACCCAAATGGCACTACCACAAACTCATAGTGACCATACTGTGTTCGGAAAGAGATTTTATGAATGTCTTCACCCTTGATTCGGACTTGATGGTACCCCGACCTCAAGTCAATCTTTGAGAAAATAGACGCACCTCCCAACTGATCGAATAGATCATCGATCCTGGGCAAGGGGTACTTGTTCTTTATGGTTACTTTATTAAGTTGTTTGTAATCTATGCACAGTCTAAGGGTGCCATCCTTCTTTTTCACAAACAGGACTGGTGCTCCCCACGGGGACACGTTGGGTCGAATATAACCCTTATCCATCATCTCTTTTAATTGTAATTTGAGTTCCACTAACTCAGGTGTGCTCATCTAGTAGGGTGTCCTAGACATCGACACCGCTCCTAGTGCGAGCTCTATCGAGAAGTCAATGTCTCTTCTCGGAGGCAGACCCGGTACCTCTTCTGGAAACACATCTCTGTATTCTCTCTAGATAGGGTGATCGTCAGGGCTTGGTTTAGCACCTTCGGTTGATTTCAACACCTATATTGCATATAGGGGACATCCCTTTCAGCAATACTTTCTCATTTGCAGGGCTGATATTTGTCTCACCGAGACCGGTTTTCGGATCCCTTAGAGGGTTATCCTTTTTCCTTCTTTGCTCACACATTCTAAGGTTTTATTGTAACAATCTAGTATGGCTTTATGGGTGGCCAACCAGTCCATACCAAGCAACAGGTCGTATGATCATAGGGGTAATACATTAAGGGTTTCTTGGGTGGGGAATTCACCCAATGTTAATTGGCAGGCTGGTATGACCTCTACTACCTTTCTTTTGGTGCCAGTGGCTAACTGTACCAACCATGGCTTAGCTTTCTTTCGTGGCTGTAGCTTACATTTATCAACAACTTTAGGGGCTATATAACTCAAATTTGAACCAGGGTCAATTAAAATAGACACCAAATGGTTGAAAATCATACCTTCTATTTCCACCATTGAAGATTGGTGGTCAGCTTGGTTATTATCCAAGGCTGCATAAATTTGTGGCACACTCCTTGCCACATCATTGACTATGGTAGCTTCCTGAATGTTATAGACTTTTCGACTGTTCTATTGTTGGTGTGGACAGTCTCTCAGGAGATGCTCTTCTCTACAACCCCATCATTTCAGAGGTTCTCTCTTTGGGTTATCGGTCTTCACTGGTATAGGTCCGGAAGTTTTATTTCTGTCCACCGAGGAAAAGTTCTGCTGGAGTACACTCCAGGTTGGAAATTTCATTCTGGGGTTCTTCTTGTGGTTTTTAAATCCTGAGGATTTGATCCCCTTTTTCTGAAATCTCGAACCACTCTTTTGTTTCTAGTCTCCACGAGACTCTGCCCGATGTCCATATTGTTCACGACAATATGTTGCCTTTTGTATAGTGTCTTCTAAGGTCTTTGGCTCGTCAAATTCAATTCGGTTCCGGTATTCCTTAGGTAGCCCACTGATGAAGCGTTGCGCCTTCGCCTTCTTTGCTTGGATGTAGGGTACATATCTCAATAAGTCGAGGAATTTGTTGACATATTCCTCTATAGTGAGTTGTCCCAGTTTGAGTTCATAAAACTCTTTATCCTTCTCGTCAAAATACCTTTCCGACAAATACTTCTTCCGGAAGTACTTTTCAAACTGTTTGCAAGACAGGTCCTCCTCGCGGACCCCTTTCATATTCTTAAGATCCTCCCACCAGATGGAAGCCTTTCCGTTCAGATTGAAAGTGGCCACTTGGGCCTTCAAATTCTCTGAAAAATCATGGACTCTGAAATATTTCTTCAGTCCAAGTAGCCAGGCCTCAACTTCCTCTCCCTCCTTTATCTCATCGTCGAAGGAGGGAGGTTTGGCCTTTCTGAATTCTTCAAATTTATGACCCTTGGAAGTCTTTTGTTTCTTCTGTTTTCTTCGAGAATAGGAACTGGTCCTGCTACTGGAAGAGCCTTCTAAATCACCAACTTCCTTCTCAGTGGAATTGTCTGGCACTAGTCCTTTACCTCTGGGGTGAACCTTCCTTGAGGTTCTCCTCTCAGTATGGCCACTGGTATGACCATGTTTATGCACTTCGGGTTCATGCTGCATTTGTCGTTGTAGGTCGAATAAGCTCTGCAGTAACACTGCATTAATTTCAGTTTGCTTTTCTTGTTCTTTCATCATCCTTTCATTGTCAGCCTTGTAGCTTTGCAATTCCACCATAAGACTCCTCACAGTCTCAGCTAGATCTAGAGGGGCTCCTATTGCTCTTCGTTCGTCATATTTTTCGTCTCTATTACGGGAGCCTTCTCCCATCTCTTGGGGTGTCACCATTCTCTGCGTCTGTAAATTCTTGCGGCTGATCGTTCGCTTGGCAGAAAAGACAAATGATGGTTATTAGTCAAGAGTTAAATACATTTTATAATCTGCGCATGAATTTATAACTCTCTCACATGCATATACAGTCGGGTTCTTGTTTCCAAGTTTTTTAGTCATGGACAAGAGAGTTAAGTTAAGGAGTTACTCCTCATAGGAGTGCTTCGAACGGAGCTTATGCGTAATTCATGCATGAGCCCAACCAGGCCGAGTGTTGTAACCATGCTCTGATACCACTTTGTCACATACCCACTACCTAAATCAGATTTTTCCGATTTTTCTCCGAATCAGAACCCCGAATTACCTATGGAGGCCTAGCGCGAGCTAGCTCTTTCTCTCTCCCTGCTCCCCTGGGGTCGTGGGTCATGATCATAGTCCGAATAAATGCAGTACCTCTTTCATACTTCACGCCTCAGTGCTACAGTGATGTCGAGTCATTTGAATTGGCAATCGCCGAACCCCGATAGGGCTAGCGATCGGCCAATGGGGATGAATCCCTATAGGGTTAGCAAATGGCCAATAGGAACAAAACTCGACAGGGTAGGAGGATAGCTAATGAGAAACGGCCCCGTTGCACGGTGAAGTGGAATACAGGTGGCAGAGAGGGAAACATGACATGGGAATCGATATGACAGGAGGGGGCCCCACTTCACACGCCGCACTATTCTAGACACCCCCCCCCATTAAAGGAAGAATGGCAAGGGGGGTCCGAAATCCACCTGAGCATCGTTGATCATGATGAAGTAATCTCGACCGTTCGAGAGTTGTGCGTCCAATTCCAGACCCCCCCCCATTAAAGGCAGAATGGCAAGGGGGCTCTGGAATGCATCCTCAGCCGTAGATCTGGGTAAGTGGACTCTGGCCATCCAAATCTGCGTGCTACTTACCCAAATGCACATTCGCGCCTCGACGTAAAACTGACATCTCTTCCTCATATCGGACGGTCGTTACGGACCCTGAGATTTACCGAAGGAATCTTGTCCATTCATCGGGACTTAACCACATGTTATCATCTCGACCTTATGGGTCAGGATTTATCAAGGCAAGAGACCGAGTTTTCGTCAATGGAACTCCTGAATCCCCGATCCCCGATTTCCCGAAACGGTTAATCTCTCGACACGTCACCTCCTTAAATCGGACGGTCCACAACTACTCTGGGATTTCCACTGAGGAAAGTCTCGATCCCTTGTCGCCAGGACTCCCGATCTCATGATTCCCGATTTCCCAAAATGGGAGATCTTGCAACATGTGGCCTCCGTCAATCAAACGGCTCAAATCTATCCTGGGGTTTTCACCATGGAAATTCCCGAATTCTTTTCAAAAGGAATCCTGATTCCGCGATTCCGGATTTCCTGAAATGGGAGATCTTGCGACACGTGGCCTCGGTCAATCGGACAGCAGAAAATCTATTCCGGGGTTTTCACCATGGAAATTCCTGAATTCTTGTCAATAGGAATCCCAATTCCGCGATTCCCGATTTCCCGAAACAGGAGATCTTGTGACACATGGCCTCCGTCAATCAGACAACCTAGATCTATCCCGAGATTTCCACAATGGAAAGTCCTAATCCACTGGGGTGTTAACCCTTGGGTATCTTCTGACAGATCCAACGACTGTCGGGTTTTTCAGTCGAAATCTGACGGCTCAGACAGATTCCTAACTTGTGGGCTCTCCCACGACTTTCTAAACGTGGAAAGATTCATGGTCCAGATACTCTCATGGACTTTGGGGATCTGCGGTCCCGATTTCTTTGCTATCCATGAAGTCACAGAGAAACCAAGTAGTAGGACGTTTAACACCCTACTTTCTCCTACCAATCTAACGGTCGAGTGTGACCATAGATTTTCCGACGGGATCTCGTCCATCGTTCACCATCTATCAAAGTTAAGGCCCTTAACTTTCCATCTTCCTCTTACTGAATCTAACAGTCATGAGTGACCATAGATTTCTCGACGGGATCTCGTCTGTCGATTCGATATTTATTAGGGATTTCTTAGGGCCTTGCACCCTCACGTCCTCCTTCCAGGCTCTTGGTGGGATTTTCAAGGAGGGCATCTTTATGGGGAGATTTACTCAGGGTACTCCCTGAGGTAGGTAAGGGTGTCATCCTCCTGAGAACCAGACATGAAGTCTGAATTAGATCAGTACGTATGTAAATAAAAATTCATGGGGACATAAGACATACATAGTCCTTCCATACAAATATACAGCTACTAGTACTGATCAAAATACCATACAGACATTTTTGTAATGAAATCATTCACATTTTCACAACTTATGGGCATAATCATCAGAATGAACATATACATATATTTCAAGATGCCAAAGGCAAAACACTTATCAGAAATAACACTGGGGGTTATGAAACTGTTGAGAGGGGTGCTCGTTTCCACTCAACCATAGGCTTAGTGACTCCCAACGGACTTACCACTAGCCACCCCTGAGCTGAGACCACAATGCTGTGAGACTGCGTCTCTGTCCACCAGTGATCAGGAGCAAAGGTTACTCTCCTTCCTCTCTGCTATCACTCACTCTGCCTATTTCCAGAGTTCTCCCCTCGCGTCCCCCTCCAATCGCTTCTACCCCATGCCTTATCCTCTTGCGAGGTTGCGTGTGGCGCAATTACCCTCGTGCTGATCAGGCCTAACGTCTCTACGGATGGGAGGTTCACCTCCCATCCCTCATTAAACCATCTACCTACCAGCCTGCAAGACATTTAATTCAGGGCCAGCGAGCTACTTTTGGTTCTCCGGGCCAGTGGAGTCCAAATATGGTATTAATTATTGGTGGAATTTAACGCCACCTTTCCAGGTGCCTTCCACCACCATCGTGGTCTCTTTTTTCTGCACATCCCCTCTCAGCAGTCCTGCAATAAAATTCATAATGTTATTCACATTTATTGACCTTTTCCACAAGGTAAATTTACATCACATATTCGCATCTATGAGTTTGCCACAGTGCTTGGCTAGTCTAGTTATTTTTACAAACTAGGGGAAACAGGGTGTTACAGGTAGTCTATCCCTGTCCACTCACAACTCTGAAAACTCACAACCCACTAATATCTTCCTACAACTATCCCAATTTCCACCAACTCTCTTCCTCTTGGCCTGCCCAACCCAACGAATGTACCCATTCACTGATATCAGTCCCTCATGCATCCCATTTGTTTATCAAGGTCCCTCTAGCATATGTAACCAAGAAGCTATCAACTGGGAAATCAAGGGAACTTGTTAGGAAAACTACCATCAAACCAACAACAAACAATTGTTGTTACAATGCAACTCGCCCTGGAGTTCACTCTTCAGGCCTGACAACCTAACTCTTCAATTTTTAGCTCCAAATATGCTCCAATACACTCCAACTTTCTCTAAAATTTTCCCTCCATGGTTTCACCAGCTCCAAGATCTCTTTCCTTCTCTCTACTTTCTCCTTATGCACAAAAATTGACTAACTAAACCCGTTGTCCCAACCCATACAAATTTCTCTCCTTTGGCTTGCTTACTTGACTCACACACTTTCCCAAGATGATTTTACTCAACCCCCATGTGCCCAATAAATTTTGCATGTTACCACTCACACCCATGACCCTCTTACATGTACTCAATGATTGGGTTTGGGAACAATCAATCATAAATTGGAATATTCATATACAAATAGCAATTTTAGGAAAATGGGTTGAATTAATATTCATGGGTATTTCCCTCTTAGACCCCTCTTAGACATTATCATATACACTCCCCTCTCTTGTGGATTAATTCAACCCTCATCTCTTTTCCATGTCCCCTTTAGCAGTTGGCATCACATTTTATTATTAAAACATAGATATACAATTCACATATTACATCACTTTGGTTTTAGCTACACATTTTATCTACAAAAGAATTAATTAAAATGGGGATTATAGTGAGGATGTTACATTCTCCCTCCCCTACAATTGTGCACCATCCTCAGTGCACACTATGTTGATATACATGCATACACAAATTTATATCACAATACTTAGAAAATAAAATTTTGTCATTTTACAATTCTGCCAGCAGTTCCAACCATAATCTCATGTTCCTCTCAACTCGCCAACCCAAGGAATGCACCATTCATTTATTAGGGTTAACCCAAGGGATATACCATCCATTTATCAGAGCTAACCCAATGAGCCATTCTTTTATCAGGTTCCCCAACACAGTTGGCTAGGACTCTGAGATGTGGTTCCAGAATTCTAGCTGCTCAAATAGAGTCTTGCATTCTGTCTTCTTCAAAATTGTCAAAAATTTACAGGTATTCTACCCACATGTTTTCCTCATGCTCCCATGTATCATCTTCAAGACCATAGTAGGTCCATTGAACCTTTACCAACCCTATGGCCTTGTTCCTGATAACTTTTACTTTACGGTCTAGGATGCGTACTAGTTCCACCCGGAAATCCCCTTCATGCTCCACTTGAATCACATTCCAATCAATTATGTGGTTAGGGACAGACACATGTTTCTTTAATAACGACACATGAAATAAATTATGCACTCTCATGGATGCAGGAAATGCTAGCATGTATGTAATTGGCCCTATCTTTTCTAATATTTCAAAAGGTCCACAATATCTTGTTGTGAGCTTCAAGCAACTTCCTAATATTAACAAACTTGTCTTTGCCTTCACTTTTAAAACACATGTTTTCCCACTTTAAAATATCTAAACACTTTATTTTTGTTTGCATAACTTTTATGCCTATCCTGGGAAATCTTTAAATTTTTTTTTATCCTTGTTATTTTCTCTTCCATTTCCTTCAATAAAATTTTCCTAACAACTGCTTTGTCTATTGGATTATCCCAACTTACTAGTGTGTTATACTTTATGCCATAAATTGTTTCCAACGAACTCATTTTCAATGAGGCCCGATACCTATTATTGTATGCAAATTCCACTAAATGAATATTATCTTCCCACTTTGATGGTCGATCAATCACATACATTCTAAGCATGTCCTCAATGATCCTGTTAGTCCTTTCTTTTTTCCCATCGAACCCTGGGTGACACGATGTATTGAGATTTAAATTCATTCAAAAAACTTTGAAAAAACATTTCCAAAAATTAGATGTGAACCTAGGATCTCTGTCTAAAAATATCGTCTTAGGCACTCCATGTAACCTAGCAACTTCCTTCATTTAAATTTATGCAATATTTTTTTCCTTATGTGATGTCTTTACTAGAATAAAATGTGTTTCCTTAGTCAATTTATCAACCACCACCATGATGGAATCATGTTGCTTCACTGTTCTGGGTAGCTTTGTAATAAAATCAACCATGATAACTTCCCACTTCCATTCCAGAATGGGCAATGGTTGTTTTAAACCTGTTGGATGTTTATGCTTTGTCTTTACCTTTTGGCATTCTAGACATCTGACTATGTAATTAACCATTTCATTTTTCTTTCTCGGCCAAAAGTATTGGGTTCTTACAACTACAATTGTTTTCTAATATCCTAGGTGCCCGACATATGGCACATTATGAATTTCCTTCCAAACGCCATTTTTCATCTCATTGGAATTCGCCACATACACCTACCTTTGTACATGAGAATTCAATATTCTTTGAGCTCATAAGAATTAAATTTTTACTGAAAATTACCTTTTTGTAATATTTCTTTTATATTTAAATAATTTTGATCTGAATTTGTTACTGCAATAATTTGATTTCTCAAATCAGTCTTGTACATGCTAATGATTGCAATATGCTTTTCATGTGCCTTCCTGCTGGGTTCATTAACCACTTTATTTTCTTTTCCATTTATATGCTTAATTTCAAAGTCATATTCACTCAGAAATTCCAACCATCTAATTTTTTTTGAAATTTAGTGTTGGTTTTTCAAACAAATGTTTCAAACCACAATGGTATGTCCTTAGCTTGAATTTCTTACCCATAAGGTAATTATCCACATTTTTAATGCATGTACAACTGTTGCTAATTCTAGATCATGGGTAACATAATTTCTCTTGTGCTCTTTTAATTTTCTAGACTCATAGCATACCACATGATCCTTTTGACTGAGAACTCCATCGATCCCTTTCTTTCATGCATCAATGCATACAAGGAAGTCTTCATCTGGATCTGCAATTTTCAATATTGGTGCACTTGTTAAAATTTTCCTCAACTGCTGAAAACTTTCTTCATACTTGGGTGTCCATTCAAATTTCACTTCCTTCTTTTGCAAAGAAGTGATTGGACTTGCAATATTTCATAATCCTTTTATGAATCTTCGGTAATAACCAAAAAAACCCATGAATGATCTAACCTCTATCATATTCTTAGGTCCTGGCCATTCTCTAATGGCATCTATCTTCTCAGGATCAACTTCTATCCATGCTACTAAAATTATATGCCCCAAGTAGTGAATCTCATTTTGGCAAAAGATGTGCTTACTTAGCTTAGCATACAATTTATGCTCTCTTAAAACTTGCAACAATGTTCTTAAATGTTTCTCATGTTCCTCTTTTGACTTAGAGTAGATGTGTATATTGTCTAGGAACACAATCACAAACTTGTCCAAGTACTCCCTAAACACTCCATTCATTAGGCACATAAAAAATGTTGGGGCATTTGATAGTCCAAATAGCACTAGTGTGAATTCATAATGCTCATATATTGTCCTAAATGTTGTCTTGTAGTGTAGGTGTCCGAACCTCTTGTGCCACAACTCACATAGGTTGTCAATTTTGTGTACCAAAGCTTGAACATGATTACCTTGCAATCTTTATAAGGTGCCCTCTCTAACCCTAATGACCACTGCATTGTCCGGGCTAGATTTCTCTAGATGTATGAGTACTTTTTCTTTCTGAAAAGTGATGGAAAAACCCCTATCCTCCATAGATGATACTGAAAGAATTTTTTTTTCAAACCCAGTACATAAAGTACATCATGGGAATCTAATGAACCTACTGAATCAAGCTGGAACATAATTGTTCCCTCTCCCTTCACTACATACCTGGCATCATCACCAAGCTCCACATGAACCTTTGAGTCCTTCTCCATCAGAATGCTAAATAACTCTCGTGCCTCTGTCATATGATGATATGCACCACTATCCAAGAACCAAACACTCCTTTTTGTTGTGCTAGTAGAAAGGAAAGAAATCATTGAGTAATCATTTTCAAAATTTGTTGCAAACTCATCAAGTTGTGTCTCTGTTGATGTTGTTTTCTGCATCTTTTCATTACCCTTCTTCTTCTTCTCCAGACACTGAGATGCATAATTCCCATTCTTATGACATGAGAAGCACTTGATTTTACTAAAGTCCTTCTTCCCTCGATGTGATGATCCTCCATCACTGTTACCCTTCTTACTAGATCTTTTTCATTTTCCCTTCCTTGTCTTTCTCACAAGGGCCAAGTTATCTTCTCTACCACATTGCTTGCTGCCTTTAGACTCTTCCTGCGTCTCTTCCTAGATGCAATCATCCCAAATTCTCTGCCAATCTGGGATATTTTCTCGAGCACAAACTCCTTTGACAAATGGTTCCCATGACTTGGGAAGACCATTCAAATCCATGTTCACGAGCTTTGCAACCTCTTTTTTCTTCCCTATGGCTATAAGTTGATCACGCACTTGTGTGATCCTCGTGAGATAGTTGGTAACATTATCTGATCTAGACATCTAAACCAATTTGAGTTTATTCCTTAAGATCATCTTCCTATTTATGTTCTTGCTATGGAATAAAATTACCAAGGCATCAAACATCTCTTTGGTTGTCTTCTTCTCATTTAGGTGAGGGATTAGATGATCCTTCACTTAATCTAGGAGGACTCTTTATGCTTTGATCTCCTTCTTGTTGTGAGCATCTAAAGTTGTCAGATATGTCAGTGGAGTAACTGCTTTATCCACTAACTCATAAAGGTCATACTCCTTTAATGCCAAAGTAAATCTTTCTTTCTGAGATAGGAAGTTGGATGTTCCAACCAATCCGTCTTCAACTCTCAATGATGTTGTTGCCATCCCTAAGACCTAATAAACTGCCTTGGAAATAACCTGTCTATGTGTCTAGCTTCTCTTTAGAGCATGTGCTCCGATACCATGTTGAAATTGTTACTCCAACACCTAGGTACTTTGTTATCTAGTGATTTCCTTATTGCAATCAAATTAGCATCTCACAAAACAATAATACACTACTGAAATATTCAACTCAATATCATGCAACGGAAGCATAAACGAGGAAACCATATCAAACACACATGAACACCAGTATTTTGGGTAGATACCCCTAGAAAAAACCCTCGAGGGAAAACCAATGCTTAAAATGATTTTATTATGCTAAAATCAGGGCTCACATAACATGGATAATGGCCCACTGAGAGAAATACACTTGGAGACTAACCTGGAAAGGTTTTACCTATTGTACGACCAGTTTTGGCATGCTTTTCTAGGTATCTGCGACTTGCCCTTATGTGACCCACGGATATCCACGACTATCTCCACTGTGACCCGCAGATGTGTACGAGAAGCTCAGTACGATCCAATGCTCTCATGTGACTTCCTTAGACTAAAATCCACCTACGTATGTCTTTGTTCTCTCTTCTCCTTGACATGTATGATCTCTAGATGAAATTTCTTCTTCAGCTATCCAATATCTTGAACCATAGTCCTAGGTAATCCAATACTCATTGTGTCGACTCTCTCAACAAAACTCTTGATCAAGTGTCTTTCTTCTTCACCCTAGCCTTGCTTTTATAATTGTGAGTTACAATCTATTTTTAACCTCAAAAGTAATGTACTATTGAGATTACTTCTCACACTCACTTGAGATTTAGATTACATGTTGCATGCTAAGTACTTTTAGCATGTTTCTTAAATAACTCAATTAACTAATTACATAATTAATTAATAAAAACAATTTACTTTAATAATTATTTTTATTAGAGTAAATTCAAGAGTAGAAGGCTTTGGATGATTTCCACATGTTTAGACACATAGACCTATGAGGAAATAATACCCGTTCGATGATACCATTAACATGAACAAGGAGGTTGCAGAGACACTTGCGACATAGAATCTTCGTGTGATGAATCTATGTATGAGTGCCTTGGTGAGGTGAGACGATTCGTTTGACTCAACCCAAGTTGCAAACCGAGCCATTAGTGCTCATATTGTAACTGTTTCAAAATAACAAAGATTTAGCCGGGTGTTAAGAACGATTGGTGTCGCCTGCATATGGTTTTTGTTTATTTCGTTGTCGTTCTCTTGGTTTGTCATAGATGTATGCTAATATATGACTAAGTGTTAAAGTTGTTAACAATTGTCTAAGTATATAAGAGTTACAATAGAATAGGAGTATGACTCATTCGTAGCAAAAAATGAAATATAAATATGCTCTAGGTGAAGATGCTTATGTATATTAACCCATTAAACATTAAACATTAAATAACAAATATAATAATTCCAATTATCAGTTAAAATAATATGTTCATTTATAAATAATATATTGATAAAAGTTGACTATTAAACATTTCATATTAATATAAATATTATAAAATATATATTAAAAAAAACTTTATATAAAAAAATCTTACATCAGTTTACATAATTATGAATTTTATAATAATTTCATATCATTATATTATATTATTAATGGAAAGACTACTGCATATAAATGGACAACCCAAAGCAAAAAAGAGTTCATAAACACTAAAATTTATATTGGACAGCGCACATGGGGTAAAGTGTTTAAAGTTGTCCAAAGGTCATCTTACTAATAAGAGAGAATTGTTTTAATGAATAATATTCTTTTTGGTGCAGAGGTTAAACAAAAGACCAGACAAAGAACACAAAAAAACTCAAACCTCTCCACAAACTGTCAAATCTGGAGCAGATGGAGATGGAGATAGAGATAAAGATAAAGGCGCGTACGAAAGATGCCAGTGAGGAGGCGAGCGTGGGGGCAGATCGAATTAAAACGCGTGGAAGTTCTCAGCCTTTGTCTCCATCGCGTGGTCCTTCCTCTTACACGGTCCCCACCATGTTTCGAACCCTGGAACGTCAGGCTTGGAATTGTCGAAGCCTAAGGCTTGGGGCCTTAAGTCAGCACGACTGACTTCATCTAAAATTAGATTCCACTTTGTAAGTTGAAAAATTCATTTTTTACTCATTTTATGAGTTTGTAAATAAAAAATTATTTAATAACTAAATAAAATTAAAAAAAAATTCTCTCTCACTTCGGCCTTTCTTTATTTTCCATCA
>JZKD02S1674324.1:154049-167101 GCA_000966675.3 Picea glauca | reverse complement strand
ATTTCTATTAATTTCAATTTTATAAAAAATACATAAAAATCAATTTTTTAAAACTTTTATTTTTTATTATTAAAAATGAATTTATATTTTTTAATTTAATCAAATTTAAAACTTATGTATTTTACAATTTTTTATTTAATTTTTAATAAAAAATTAAATGAATGTAAATTTCTATTAATTTCAATTTTATAAAAAATACATAAAAAACAAATTTTTTAAATTTATATTTTTTATTATTAAAAATGAATTTATATTTTTTAATTTAATCAAATTTAAAATTTAAAACTTATTAAAACATAAATATAAGAAAAAAAATTAAAAACACAATTCTTTTTATTATTATTATTTTTTTTTTAAATAAAAGTGTAACTATATTAAAAGCTTCCAAAAATCAGGCCAAAATACAGAGTTATTCGGGCCGCATTTACTGGACTGCCCCAGCTATGAGGAAGCCAGTCGAGCCGGCCCTCTAAGCATTGGTCTAATAATGTCCTGAGCAAAATGAAAAAGGATGCTAAATTGTCTGTGAATTACATTCTATACCGAGGCATTATAAACTTGGACACCTTGACAACTAGACAGAGTAAACTTAGACACCTGGCTGATGGCTTGGCCAAGTGGCCGAAAGGTCACCGGGCCAAGGCTCTTCCTCGATGTACACTGTCCCGCCGCTCCAATTCTCGTCATCCTCCTGGTTGTGTTCAGCTTCCTTGGCGTCGTCCTCGTGCCTCTCCATCTCCCTGCTCATGACTGGTGGGCTTGTCACAGGTTGTTGATCGTCGTTCCCATCGAGCTCGGGGTCTCCCTCTGGGGAAGCTTCCTCAGGATCCGGGATCAAGGCATCATGCATGGACGCAAGAATTCAGAGGAATTCCGCCACCTTAACTTCAGTGGATTCCACACGATAATGCAGATCTGCCACCTCCTGCCTCAGTTCGAAAACCAGGGTGTGCAGTATGGCTAGATTATCCCGGAATTTCTTTCCGTCAAAGGACGCTTGGTGTCGAGGTGCTGTTGTACTGGGTCTTCTCTGTTGGGCCTGGCCACGGTCTAAGTTGTTGGCAGAAGTTTGGAAGGGCCCAGGATCGTGGAGAAGCCGAAGCAGGGAGATTGGAGTTTTCGGAATGATGGCCATGGCACCGAGTTGCGGGGCTTGCAGGTTGGTCGGAGAGGAGATTGACTGGTTGCGAGGAGAGGAATCATCTGAAGTTGTGTCTGGGGGAGTAATCGGGGGCCGTCGAGGCTTCCATGGCGCACCCTGCCGCGGTCTGCCTCGTGGCCTCGTCATGTGATGGTCAGCGCAAATTGCAGGAAGAGTAGAGGTCGACGGGCGTAGGGGGAGGAGAGGGTCTCGCTCACACCAGAGGAGAAGAATAGGGTGGAATGCCAGTTTCGGCAGAAAGAGCTCAGCTATCAACGAACAAAGGTGAATCGTTTCCATTATAACCCAAAGCATTCAAAACTTGCAGCCAAAGGACTACTGCTTAAATGCAGCTCGTATCCAATTAAACGCAATTAAATAGCAGGTGGGGTGACGGGCTGTGGCACATGACCAGCATGTGACGCCATGCCACGGCACACAGTACCCTCATCCTCGTCCTGCCACGATAGCCCATTTGACACCCCATTCGGGGATTATTATTATTAGTAGTAGTAAAATATGTATTTTTGTATTTAATAATATTTTTATGTAAATATTATATATAGTATTAACATTTATATATAATTGATATCTTTCTTTTATTTTTATATTATATTTATTTCATTTTCATATATTTGACTAATATTTAATAATTATTTGTTTTGCTAAATCATTTATGGTCATACCAATCCTTATTGAACTGCATAAGGTAGTATATAGCAACAAGTTAGCATTGACTTTCATATTAATTTTATGTTGACTTAAATTTTTTATATCAGTTTAAATGTTCAACATAACAAGTAAAAACAATTATTTGATGGTGTTATTGCAGCCTTAGCATATTTCGAAACCTTGAATTAATGGAGAAAGACAGAACCTGACAACATAGTTGCGCAAGGGCAGTGAGTAGTTGCAGGTTGTCCTTCATCTTTGTTGAATACAGAGAGTAGTGGACGAATAGATGAATGGCTACATGGTAATAGTTGCAGAATATTTAATTGGTTGCTTGCTTTTCAAAGAAGAATTTGGTGTAGTGTGCAAAGCATGGTGGTCAGAGTTGCTGGGATGCATGAGAGGGAGGGAGGGAGACTGCCAGTGCACAGGAAACACCCCGTCACTTCTGCCAAAAATTCATTCTTATTAATCTACACACTCGCCTGGTCCTCTAGCTCCTTTGTCTTCTTCTTATTATTATGTCATGGCAGGTGGTCATGAATTAAAGGAAGATTTTAATCCTGCAATCACATTTATGTATCGTTTTAAAGGAGTTGATGCTCATGCCGATGTTTTTTCTGAGTCATACTGGGGAACGCATATCTGTATTGTAATAATTATTGGGATTTTGACCAACCAGTGTTCATCATGAGAAGTTCGTTCTTTTCGAATGACCAAGAAAATGTCTGAATATTATTTATATAAGCCGTACAAACACTAAAAAGTAAAGTTTTCAAAGATAGTACATGCAACATGTTACCCTTGTTTTAGTAATGAGGAAGTATCCTTTATTTTGTTCCTACACTTCCACTTTGGCCAAATGTTTATGTTGTATTATATATATATGCGGTGGGGTTGAGTAATCTTCAATCTCCGCACAGCCCTGCCAACTTACTGATCCAGCAAAACACATTTTTATATCATCAGCAATTGGTGGCTCTCTTAGCAAGCAAGATGCACTTTACACCCAAGTCTGCTATGCACTTTTCTCAATTGAAGAAAATATAATTATTAAATTTAGTGTCAAAATGTATGTACCATTTAAAAAACATAAAATCAGTGTTCGGTTATCATGTTTGGTTTGTTGTTATTGGATTTATTATGAATTAAAAATGAAATAATAAAAATTGTGATTTCATCAATAATTAATTATATTTTTGGATTTCAACAAAATTACTGAAAATAAACACAAACTAAAAAATTTATATTAAATTTAAATTAACTTTGAGTAAAATTAATCATAAAAAAAGTTTTTGAATTTTAAATTTTTAAAATATTTTTTTCCAATTTTATATAAAATCACATAAAATAAAAATCATATACATCAACGAATTAAAACTTGAAAATCTATATTTTAAAAATTAAAAAAACATTTTTAAATTTTCAAAATAATTAATTTGGTATTTAAAATTCATAAAAGAAAAAAATTATATTTTAAAAATTAATTTTAAATTTTGAAAAAATTTAATTTAATATTTTAATTTCACACAATTTAATTAACTTAAAAATGGTAATTAAAGTCAATCTAATCGAGTGGGTCTAATGGTTAAGAACATGTGTTTCCTCTTAAGAGGTCACAAGTTCAAATCTAGAGGGGGTAGGGTATGTATACCTTCGTAGACTTTACTAGTCAAATCCTTGGGCGAGGGTCTCATACACCAATTTGGTACTAAAAACCAAGTATAATAATTCAAACCCACAATAGACAAAATTAATGAAAGTTTTTTCTAATTCAATATTACATTATAATAATTCAAATCTATATTTCAACTTATAATCAACTTAATGATTAATCCCAAAGGAATTTCGCCAGTCACAACAAATCAATCAATAGACACGGTTCCGTTTGGTGGAAGTCCACACTGCACACCTTAATTAATCTACGCGCATTAACGTAAGATTTAAAAGTCAAGTCGTCTCGAAATGAAAAGTAAAACCTCCAATGATCAATGGCCGCCAGCAGCGACCGGGCAGTATACGCGTTAATTGTCACGGGTCTCGCGAGTACATAGACTATTGGGCGTTGCTGTGGACGCATTATGAACTGCCTCATAATTCGTCTTTTCCCTGTTAAAGTTTGAATCACAGTCATGGCGAGAGCAAAGGGAGTTTCGCTCGCATTCATCGCAGCGTTATACATTTGCGCTATACTGGGTAATAACTGCAATAATAGACGTTTCTGCTTGTTTGTTTAAGAGTTCAACTTTATCACTGTATATGTGATCCTTGCAGGGGCAGGAGGTGCGACCTTCGAGATCCAGAACAAGTGTCTATTCACGGTTTGGGCAGCCGGTTCACCCGGCGGTGGGAAACGGCTGGAGAGTGGACGATCGTGGACGCTTCAAGTCCCCACGAACACAGCACCGGGCAGGTTTTGGGGGCGCACGGGGTGTTCCTTCAACAGCAGCGGCCAAGGCAGCTGCAATACTGGGGACTGCGGGGGTCTACTAAACTGTCAAGGGTCTGGAACCAAGCCTGTGACTCTGTTCGAGTACTCTCTCAATCAAGTCAACAATCAAGACTTCTATGACATCTCTCTCGTCGATGGATTCAATCTGCCAATGTCGATCATACCCTCCAGCTCTTCGTGCCAGGCAATCGCCTGTAGCAGCAACATAACTGCCAGCTGCCCCTCTGAATTCAGGGTTTCCGATGGATGCCAAGACGCCTGCGCTAATTTGGATAAACCGCGATATTGCTGCACGGGGAATTATTCGAACAAGAACAATTGCGGTCCGACTTATTATTCCGAGTTTTTCAAGGGGCAATGCCCCCAGGCCTACAGCTATGCATATGACGACGCCAACAGCACCTTCACTTGCTCCGGACGCAATAACTATAAAGTCATTTTCTGCGGCGGCAATGCCACCTCCCTTCAAGGTCAGCCCTCTATTCTACTGTGTAACCGCTTGAGAGTCATAGAGTGGATTTTCGAAATTCCTCAACATATTGTGCATTATTTTGTTAAACTGTTGCGCGTAATGTTTTTACTTTTATGGCTTTTCAATTGATCTCTTCGATCTCCTCGGTAGGTACTGAGGGTTTGCATTTCTGTGTACAAATGCACACTTTAGTACTCACCCAGTTCATTTAGTATTCACTCTGCGTATTCCGAAAAATAGAGTAATGGAAGGTTTCAACTTATTTAGCATTGAATAAATTTATCCTATAACAGGATCGTCAGTGTCCACCAAAAAAACTGTCCCCATTTTTTTTATAAAATTCCCAACATCCAAAAAAACTGTTAGTTTACTATATAAAAAAATATTTTCAAAATACAAATATGCAATTAAGTGGTAGTCAAACTATTTTAGGGTTTGTCTTTCTTCATGATTTTTTTTTTGGTTTAGTTTTGTCCAAAATCTCACAAGAAATTGTTGGATCTGTAGATTTGGGTGATTAATTATGTGTAATCCAAGTGTATCAAAAAAATTTCAGCAGGATGAATCTATTTCTGCATTCAAAAATACAGTTTAAACAACAGAATTTTTTGATTTAATGAAGATTTATATAGGGAGATTCTGACAAAAAAGACCAAAACCTAGAACATTTAAACAAAACAATTAAATCATTGAATAATTATTCTAAGTTTTAGTTTTTTTTGAAGGTTTATATCACCAGATTTATTTATTAAGAAAAATGGTGAAATAAGTTTTACCATTTTCAAAACATAAATGCACCAGTTGAATAAGTGAAAATCTGCATTTTTGAAAATATCCGGAAATCAAAAAACTGTAGGCTAAAGATTCTAAGAAATGAAGATTTTTTCAGGGGATATTTGCCCCAAATCTAACTAGAAATGGTTGGATTGGTAGATTTAAATGATTATTTCTGTAAAATACTAGTGCCCTGGAAGTTTTTCAGCATGCTGAAACCATTTCTGCATTCAGAAATGGATTCTGAACAACAAAAAATATAGAATCTTGTAAATTTATTTTGTCTAGCCTAATTCAAGTGAAAAAAGCCATTTCATAGAACAACTAGTCAACTCCAATAAAAAATAGGTGCTCAATTATTTATCCAGTGCTATGAGTTAAAAGGACAATATACAACTTGCTAGTCAACATTTAATGCTGTTGCAGATGATATGAATTAGAGAACCAATGTACAATTTGCTAGGCAACATTTAATACTGTAGCAAGTGATATGAGTTAGAGAACCAATATACAACTTGCTAAACAGCATTTAATGCTGCAGCAGGTGGATTGTAAAAGCAGATCAACCAAATTTAATATTATTATGATAAGCCATGTATCGTGGAGGACCATTCTGGCAATAATTCTTATCAATTTGTTATTATCTTACATAACGATATAATAATTCCTAAACTAAAAGGACCCCTTACCGTGATCTTCACGCAATAATGTTTGACTTTTAAATAGCCGTGTTTGATACGACATCCAGTACCATATATTTCGGTTTCCCTGATGTGATATGTTCATTTTCCTTGTCTTACTTTATGAGTTTCACATACATTCACTCTATCTTATATTTTGGTTTCAATGCTTCGACAGGTTCATTTTCATTCTCCAACTATTTTGATTTTGATAAGACAATGTTGAAGCTAGTTTTTTGTTTTTAGGGTCAAAGTCATGCAAACGAAAAGTGACCCTGGCCCTTACCATGATCTTATCGCAATAATGTTTTCCTTTTGAATCACCACCAACCATTTCTGATTTTGATAACACAATGTTGAAACCAAGTTTTTGTTTTTAGGGTCAAAGTCATGCAAACGAAAAGTGACCCTGGCCCTTACCATGATCTTATCGCAATAAAGTTTGCCTTTTGAATCATCACCACGTTTATGACACGACACTGGATTATCTTGGAACTTATTTTGAAATACAGATCGGGATAGCAATGTGAACGTACATGATGAGTATTATCTACTAAACGAAAATCCTGTTTGGAACTTTGCTTTAACAAATAGAGCAGTTTGGCATCCAGTAATTTCTAAAATCTCGAAGTAGGACAAGTTGTTTGCATGGTTTCAACCAGTCACTGCCTAATTTCGTGGAGTCGGTCATTTTTTCCAGTCACAACATCCCAAGGTTCACATGCCAGGAAAATTTTATCTGCAGTTGAAATAAAATGATAGTATTCCAAGTCAATCAAGGGCCGTCGTCCTCTTTTAGAATGAGGTATTTCGAGGAGTAATTAGAAATTAGCATGGCAAATGCTGACTGAAACGTATTCCCTACATGCTTTTCACTGAGTCAATTGAATGGGCAAAGAGTGATCTTTCTTTCTGTATTTGGCGTTAGGATTAGGTAGGGTTGTCACTATTAAGTGGTTATTTAAGTATTATTTTTTCTTGGAATTGGCATGGTACTGCTTGCAACAATCTATTGTTGGCCAAAGACAAGATGTGCAGCAGCTATTCTTAGCTTCTCACAATGAGGTATCAATGTTCTTAACCATTAGACTCACTCAAGTTATATACTTGTCAAACGATGTAAAAACCAAGAATAAACACTTATTCCTTATCTTTTCAAAACCTACGCCTATAACTTGCCAAATAAGAACCTATCCCTTACTTTTTGGAAAAACTTGACTAAACATTGATCCCTTATCTTTTCAGAACCTGTGCCTATAACTTGCCAAATGAGGGCCTATCCCTTACTTTTTGGAACATTTTTGTCTACCAAACTAGTAAAAAAATACCATATTGTTGTTTGATGACAATTACAAAAATTTCTTCTTCATTTACTTCCTCAGAAAGCGCCCTTCCGGTAAGTGGAAAATATGTCAACTGTTTTAAAGAAGCCAAGGAGTAAAAAAATGAAGCTATGCAGCGCACGGCTAAAGAGGATTCAGAAAGTGAGGAACGCATGTTTTGAAGAAGCCAAGGAGAAAAAATGAAGCTATGCAGCGTACGGCTCTAGAGGATTCAGAAAGTGAGGAACGCACCAGAAGCTTTCCTTTCATCTCACCGACGATCAAACTGGACAGGCAATTCCTTTTTCGCTTGAGAAAAATAGCCGATTCCTTTGCAACGCTTGGATTTGTCTCGGTCTTTAATATATATACATGGCTCAGTTTTACGATACGGGAAACGGGTACGCTGTAAACACGAGTCCCCAAATTTGGAAATGAAAACGAGATATATACATATGTATATAGTTTAATGAGATATATATAGTTCTACGTTTCAGCTTTCTTAGGTGATATTTCCAGAGATATTTGTCCAAAATTATGTGAGAAATTATTGGATTTGGGACATCTTGGGTGTTGCCTTTTACATGGATTTTGGACGTCTTGGGTGTACACGCCACACATACGAACCCAAGGGGTGAATCCTTTGGTAGACTATGGAGCTTCCTTCTTCGATGAGTTGAGACGCAATCAGATGCTTTGGCCCATTTGGGCATGGTTGGACATACAGACTGGGACGACTTGGAAGGATTTGGGATTACCTTGGGCGGATTTCGCACAATTTGGAACGATTCTGTAGAGGGTTAGCGGACAAGTTACCGAAGAAATGATAGATGACACTTGGTCCACCTTGGAAAAAAGGGGCTTGCAAGTGCAGATTAAACTCATATAAAAAAGAGGACGCCTCAAACTGCTAAGGTATAAGTTGCAAGAGGCAAGAGTCATCGTGTCAAGTTCCAAGTTTGGGCACCCTAGAATGACTTGCATTGGCTAAATGACGAAGAGATGAAAATAGGACCTGCAAGAGGCAGTTGCTTCAAGGGTTTGATTAACAATTTTGTATGTAGCTTGCATTTGTAATTGTAGACTATAAATGAGCGGCAAGCACATTGCTAGTGCTCCTTTGTTGTACTTGTAACATTTTTTATATAATATGGCTTGGTCCTTGTTGTAATGTGGTTTTTTTATGTCTATTGGATGTGACTATTTCTCGTATGTTTGTTTTTTCTAAGTTATAATACTCGCTAAGTATAAGTATTATTGGGATGTTCTAAGGTTGTTGTTGAACATATATCTATTGTTGTTGGATGAACTAAGTTGTGTTGGACTTGGATAATCATCTAATTATCTTAATTTAAAGTGAAGTTATGGGAAAACTTTAGGTGAAGATATGTATTATGGTTATAGTAGAAGTAGGTTGACCATGATGAAAGAGGAAAAGAAAAATTTCAAGCAAGACTCTTAGGTCCATGATAGCGGTATGAGCTCAACTTCTTCAAGGAGTTGGTTTCAAAATTATATTGGGCACTCTTCACCATGTTTCAAAAGGAATCAACAAGTTGGGAGGGTGGCTTGATTTGTTCGAGATAGCTTTGCGGTCATACTTCAACCAAGAAGTTGCGTGGAAGGTTTGGGATCTCATGCAGGAAGCATCTGGCATAGGTGTTGGGGTGACCCCTTCAATGGTCATTTGGAATAGTGTTAGCGAGCATTAGAGGTTGGACAAAGGAGAGAGAAGACTCTAAACATTTTTATAGTCCATGGTCGGTCTAGGAGACACGTGGGTGAGTGTCCCATCGCACCTTAGAATGCACTTTAGCCAAGTGAAGATGCATACAACGGTCATAGAGGACACATTCTACAATGTCTTGGACCCAAGAGTAGTTGAGCCTAGGCATTTCCATGCAGACCTTTTGAAGATGGTACTGCTTGGTACCCATTGGGAAGCCACTTCAACAAGAGGTAAAGCTTTTGTTTCTTGTTCTTGTTGTTCATGTCCTTTAACAAGTTTTGCACAATTGACTTCTACATACGGAAGGGAGAAGCCCTTCTTGGAGAATTCTTTATAGCGGATCGTTGCCTTGGTTGGAAACTAAGGATGGAGTTCCCATCGGTTCTTATGTGGATTTGATTATCAAAGTAAGAACAATATGCACTGGTGGATTACGGTGCCTCGTACAAATTTTTGAAGGAGTTGGAAAGTGAACTTGGGTTTAGAGTTGGATCGTGTGGCACTTCAATGAAGGTGGTCAATTCTAAGGCTAATGCAACAGTGACAGTTGGAGTTTCATCCATAGTCCACATACAGTTGGATAAGTGGAAAAACCATGTTGACTTCTTAATAATGACTTTGACATCATTCTTGGGAAGGAATTCCTAAAGAGTACACAATCAGTTCTCGTGCCATTTGCAGACAAGTTGGTGATATTTGGTGGATGGAAGACTTGTGTTGTGTGCAAAATAGAAAGGAAGTAAGATGGATGGGTGTGGATTTTCTATGCACTAAGCATAAAGAGGGAAGCCAGGTGCCTATAATAGTAACATTTTGCAGAAATCATTGGGGAAGTGGATGAGGGTGGATTGGAGATGCATGTTCCACCAATACTTTCCACTGTGTTGGATGCGTTTATTGATTGGACCCTTGATTCATTGTCAAAAGTGTTCTCATCTAGGAGCACCATTGACCATCATATTGATATGGAACCGGGGTTGCAGCCTCCAGCCGAAGCTTCATATCAACTTTCTAGAACCAAGGTGGAAGAGTTGAGGTGGCAGTGGACTGAGCCTGTTAACTAGCTTCGTTAGACCTTCTAGGTCATTGTATGTCACACCAATCCTCTTCCAAAAGGAGGTCACCCTAAAATTGACGATGTACTTGGACTACTATGTGTTGAACAAGCAAACCATCAAAAATCAATACCCCTTACCTTTGGCCATAGATTTCTTTGACAAGTTGGCTAAGGCCAAGTTCTTCTCAAAGATGGATTTGAAGCAAGAATACTACCAGGTAAGGATTGTAGAAGGTGATGAGGCAAAGACAACCTCATTGAAAATGTATGGTAGTTTTGAGTTTCTTTTTATGTCTTTTGGCTTATGCTTGATGCTCCAACAACCTTTTGCACCTTGAGGAATGATGTGTTCAGACCATTCTTTGATAATACAACGATTGTCTACCTAGATTAGATTGTGATGTTCAGTGAGAACATTGAATACCACAAGAAGCACTTAGTAGAAATATCTGAGGCATAACCAATTATGCTTAAAGAAGTCTAAGTGTGCCTTTGGGAAGATCGAAATTTCATTCTTGGGCCATTGGATTGGGAAATGATGTATCTGCATGGATCTGTGAAGATAAAGGTAATTGAGGATTGGGAGGAACCCATAATAGTTCATGAGGTAAGAAGTTTCCTTTGTTTGGATAACTATTACCACATATTTTTTGAAGGTTACTATAAGATTTCAATACCACTTAGTGACTTGGTGAAAAAGAACAAACCATGGAATTGGATGGAGAACTGCCAAACAACATTTTGCAAACTAAAGCGCAGACTTGTGTCAACACCTCTATTGAAACTGCTAGACTTTGAGGAATAATTTAAAGTGTAGATGGACACTTCATATTTTTCCATTGGAGGAGTTTTGTTACAAGAAGGTCATCCAGTGGCCTATTAGAGCTTAAAGTTATAGGAATGTGAATGTAGATACCCTATTCATGAGAAAGTGATGATCGCAATCGTACATTTACTATAAGAATTGAGGCACTACTTGTTAGGAAAGCCATTCATTGTAAAGACAAATAATGTGGCAACGAGCTACTTTGCCACCCAACTGAAGATGTCACCCAAGCANGTGGATTACGGTGCCTCGTACAACTTTTTGAAGAAGGAGTTGGAAAGTGAACTTGGGTTTAGAGTTGGATCGTGTGGCACTTCAATGAAGGTGGTCAATTCTAAGGCTAATGCAACAGTGACAGCTGGAGTTTCATCCATAGTCCACATACAGTTGGATAAATGGAAAGACCATGTTGACTTATTAATAATGACTTTGACATCATTCTTGGGAAGGAATTCCTAAAGAGTACACAATCATTTCTCGTGCCATTTGCAGACAAGTTGGTGATATTTGGTGGATGGAAGACTTGTGTTGTGTGCAAAATAGAAAGGAAGTAAGATGGATGGGTGTGGATTTTCTATGCACTAAGCATAAAGAGGGAAGCCAGGTGCCTATAATAGTAACATTTTGCAGAAATTATTGGGGAAGTGGATGAGGGTGGATTGGAGATGCATGTTCCGCCAATACTTTCCCATGTGTTGGATGCATTTATTGATTGGATCCTTGATTCATTGTCAAAAGTGTTCTCATCTAGGAGCACCATTGACCATCATATTGATATGGAACCGGGGTTGCAGCCTCTAGCCGAAGCTTCATATCAACTTTCTAGAACCAAGGTGGAAGAGTTGAGGTGGTAGTGGACTGAGCCTGTTAACTAGCTTCGTTAGACCTTCTAGGTCATCGTATGTCACACCAATCCTCTTCCAAAAGGAGGTCACCCTAAAATTGAGGATGTACTTGGACTACTATGTGTTGAACAAGCAAACCATCAAAAATCAATACCCCTTACCTTTGGCCATAGATTTCTTTAACAAGTTGGCTAAGGCCAAGTTCTTCTCAAAGATGGATTTGAAGCAAGAATACTACCAGGTAAGGATTGTAGAAGGTGATGAGGCAAAGACAACCTCGTTGAAAATGTATGGTAGTTTTGAGTTTTTTTTTATGTCTTTTGGCTTATGATTGATGCTCCAACAACCTTTTGCACCTTGAGGAATGATGTGTTCAGACCATTCTTTGATAATACAACAATTGTCTACCTAGATTAGATTGTGATGTTCAGTGAGAACATTGAATACCACAAGAAGCACTTAGTAGAAATATTTGAGGCATAACCAGTTATGCTTAAAGAAGTCTAAGTGTGCCTTTGGGAAGATCGAAATTTCATTCTTGGGCCATTGGATTAGGAAATGATGTATCTGCATGGATATGTGAAGATAAAGGTAATTGAGGATTGGGAGGAACCCATAATAGTTCATGAGGTAAGAAGTTTCCTTTGTTTGGATAACTATTACCACATATTTTTTGAAGGTTACTATAAGATTTCAATACCACTTAGTGACTTGGTGAAAAAGAACAAACCATGGAATTGGATGGAGAACTGCCAAACAACATTTTGCAAACTAAAGCGCAGACTTGTGTCAACACCTCTATTGAAACTGCTAGACTTTGAGGAATAATTTAAAGTGTAGATGGACACTTCATATTTTTCCATTGGAGGAGTTTTGTTACAAGAAGGTCATCCAGTGGCCTATTAGAGCTTAAAGTTATAGGAATGTGAATGTAGATACCCTATTCATGAGAAAGTGATGATCGCAATCGTACATTTACTATAAGAATTGAGGCACTACTTGTTAGGAAAGCCATTCATTGTAAAGACAAATAATGTGGCAACGAGCTACTTTGCCACCCAACTGAAGATGTCACCCAAGCA
>JZKD02S1674324.1:81780-93234 GCA_000966675.3 Picea glauca | reverse complement strand
AGAAACAGGTGCGCTAATCAACGACCCAAAATGGATTTCAAACCCCCCCGGATGATATGCTTTTAACTGAAGGGGGGGGTCCGGAATGGAATCTTCCCTCTGGCGGGCCCCTCTTTGTACATGGCATCATTTTAATGGCCCCGAGTTTCATCACCGCCTGCGGTCTGACTTACCATCATCACCACTGGACGTCAACTTCCACTTTTCCCAAGTTAGTCATGTCCCATAATTGTTGTCAGTCCCTACCCTCTTTTCGTTCGTGGCAAGCCCCTTACTATGACTTTTACCTCCAATCGATAGCCGCCACGTCACCCGTCTGTATCCCTCAGTCACAGTCACCCGCCATCTCACCCTCAAAGTGATCCGTTGGCCATTTATTACTGGATAACCTATCCGTTATCCAGCTGACCTGTCTCCCATGCCCAACCGACCCCATTTTAAAAAAAACTACCGTTATTCCCCTTACTTTCGCTATTCACCAATTGCACCAGAGAAATTCACCGCTTACTCCTCCGTTACTTTTCGTCGCCCTCATCCACAGTCATTCACCCCCACTAACATTGTTTTTATTGCAAGTACTATTGTAGAAATGGCGCCAAAGTCCAAACAAGCAGAAGGAGAGGAGAATCCATTTCTCCCGCCTCCTGTCGACCTGGACAAGATCCCACTGGTCGACAAATACCGGTTGATCGCAGACACAAAATGCGACTTTGATTTCACAGACCTCCAGTCGTGGCTCAGAGAGGTTTTCCTGGACCAGAGTGATGAAATTGGAATTTGGGAGTCCAATTTACCCCTCTACCTCTTCCCTCAGATCCACCATTTTCCCGAGTTCCTCTCAAGTGTCAAGCTCACTATATTCCCGAATGAAGAGCCGTCATCTCCTCATATGGAGAGATCCTGTTCCTCATCACGCCCGAATCCATAGACCAGATGATGCAAATCCCCTGAACCAACTCTGCGTCTCCCTTCAATCTGGAAATTCTAACAGAATTGTACCAGAAAATGACATTCCCCCAAAGAGCTCAAATATTCGAGCTTTTCCTTCCCACATCCGCTCAATTCCCCTCCACAAATCCTCTGTATCCGTCTTCCATGTTCTCCACTAAGGGAAATTAGGTCATCTCATCCCTTTGTGCTTTATTAGGATACTATTATGATCAGTGGGTAGATGAACCCATTTTGGGTTTTCTATCCATTTTCTCCCCTGATGAAAAGCCCACCACCCAGTTTGACTTCAGCACATTTTTGGCAGACAATATTCATGAACAGTTTATGAATTTCGGCACGGAAGGCATGTTTAGATATTCATCGATACTAGCCTATTTGTTCATTTTCTTCCAAGAAGACCAATTTGGCTTCTCCATGCAGAAGATGGATGGAGATGGTAGACCTCAGGCAGTGACAACATGGACCTCCTTACTCAAGCACAACTCCATTGATTTTAGTTTCAAGGAGTTCATTGATCAGTTCTACCACCCTGTGGTAAGCATGCTAGGTGGCAGGCTCGAGCCTCCAATAAAAATTGAAGTTCAGAGGATTCTGCATCTCTCTGACAACACAAAGACTGGGGATTGGTACCTGTATCAAAATCATACCGAGATCAGAGTATACGGGTGCGATTTGGCACCGTATAAGCTACCCAAGTATTTTCCTGTCAGAATCTTTGCTCTAGAATATATAAGGCAGATTATGAATTCAGATGATATCCATTTTGTATCATTGAAGAAAAAGCAACAGCTTAGAATCAAGGGGCAGATTGGCTCCTTCATCTGCAACAGTCGTGGCGCTGGGGAAGAAGCAGACCGAATGCTGAGAGAAATGAAGTTCTTCCTGAGTTTCCCATGGCATTATGATCCATGTGGGATCATCTCAGAGATGAGGGTGAAGAACAAAAACATCCCTTACGTTCATGTGTCTAGGCCTGAAATTGAGAAGTTTGCAAATCAGACAGCCTGGGAGCCTAACACATTGATTGAAGTAGAACAGCAGGATCACCCGGCCATGGTATCTCAAACAACAACGCCATAGGTCTCGAAGGAAAAAAGGCCTCGACAAGATTTATCTCCGTCTGTCACAGAGGTATCGTCCAAAGAGTTCCAGCTGCATACTAAGAGGCCTAAGACTTCGTCAGCCCCTGGCTCGACCGGGGAAAAAGAAGCCTCGCCCACCACAGTGACCAAGTCTGTTATTCCACCCTTCGGGTCGAGCCTCCATAAGGCCATAACCTCAGCAGTGATGAAGAAATCTACAGATCCTCCATTGACCACCCAACCAAGCAAAGGGGGACCAAAGCTGTGTATCCTCAAGAAGTATGAGCTGATAAAGAAAAAGAACCAGACCCTGACCAGCAGTACTTGCGCTCAGTTTTGGAAGCAGACGTCGACTGCACAACATATGCTGTTGTCTTCATTTGACACAGAAAAAGGCAAAATGCACATGGCCTTCCTCCAGGCATAGGTACCAGACCCCAAGGCAATCACTGACTATAAGAGGGCCACCTTCGAGTTTCATACGAAGGACATGCATCCGACCGATCCGATGGATATGCACAAGCAGATAGGGGAAATGGTTTTCTACACACTGGTACATGCTTCTACTACTGCTTCAAAATTACAGGTGTCCCTGAACAATGTTCAAACACAACTCAAGATGGAGAAAATTTCATCCTTTGCAAAGGACAATAGGATCAAAACTTTGGAGGAGTTGGTCCTCAAGATCGATTATGATCCTTCGAACGTCAAAGTAACGGAGGAAATGATAAAGAAGAAAAATGATGACATAGCCTCCTTGAGAAAACAACTGAAACTCCCACCCACAGAGGATTCGCAGGCGAAGGAGATAGCAGAGAAAGAAGGAGAGAAAGATGAGATGCTAAAGCTGCTCATGGAGCAGAATGCACAGCTTAAAGAAATGGAAGTTGAGATGGAGAAGTTATTAAAAGAGAAAGAGCAACTGAAGCCAATGGAAGTCATTCCATTGAGCGCTATTCCAATTTCAGGAGTGAGCGCAGCATCAGTGATAGAAGTCCCATCCACGACTCCATTGACATCACAGGAGAAGACAGCCGACCTAGCTAAATCCATGGAAAAGATGAACCTGCAGGAGACAGAGATCAGCAGGCTTAAAAAGGAAGTTGAGAACCTTCAGGAACTCAAAAATTCCTTCCAGACCAGCCTCTCCAAAGAAAAGTAGGTGACAAAGAATCTCAAGTAGGAGTTACAGCAGCTCCGAAAGCAGACAGTGGCAAGAAAGACTTTGGCCGAGGTTAAAGAGAATGTATGGACAGACATCACTAAGTCCATGAATGAAATATGGCCAATCATCCAGATCATGTTCGAGCAGAATGAGTTGGTTTTGAGAAGAAAACGGGCCATCGAGAAGATCAGAGTAGAATTGGGAGACATGCCAACACAAGTGAACGAGATCATCAAATTCCTCAATTCTAAGACCAGGGAAGAGCTGGAAGAGCTCAAGATTGAAGATAGAATAGAGACCATCCTTGATGTCAAAAGAGTTTTGAACAAGAGAGGATTAATGCTTTAGTTGGAAGAAAAGGTTCAAGCCATGGACCTGGGGGTACATAGATTCTTCAGTAAGATTGAAGCTCTCCAGAAGAAAGGTCTTCCTGGTCTGAAAGTGATCAATGATAAATTGATGACACTCCCAGACTACAAGACGAGATTAGCCGAAGTGGCTAAGGACAGTTCAAAGTTTGCAGGCATACAAGGGAGCATCACCGACAAGGCATTCCTGGATGCCCTTCAGTGGGACATTAGTATCCAACATGAGATTCGATACATATTCCTCACCAACCCTACATTCTCCAAGTATACAGAAATGGACGAAGTGTATCGAAGACTGCTCAAAGTCAACGTGCTCAGTCATCTCAGACGGGAAGAGCTATGTGATTTGATCGATTAGTAGATGAGCTGTACCGATCCAGTTAGCTGTCCAGTCAGATGAAGTCGTGCAGAAGCTTCATCAACGGCCCACCCAAAAATTACCGTGCAGTTGCACCACCTCATCAAACAGTTCCTAGATTTAGGAAATTTGCTAAGTTAGTTAGGCTAAAAATAGATTTAGCATGTCCTAGTCATTAATGACAGGATCATTTGTCATTTCAGTTATAAATACTTCACCTTTTGAAGTATTGGGGGTTGTTGATCTTCACACCCTGACTCTATCAGACTATAATCCTTTTGAAGAGATCTTCCATTAATAAAAAGGAGGCACTTTTACAGGATTCTTGCGTGTATTCACTGGTAATGTTTTCTCTCTAAGTTGAATGTTATTCTTGCTTTGTCATCATTTTGTTTTCTGAATCTAATCTTTAAGTGTAATGAACGTTGCAGGATTTATCTCGTATATCATATTTCTAACTCGAAAGATTTTTGTGTTTATCTTCTGGTGTTTTCAATAAAGAAATTCTTAACTGCTTCTTTGTTGAAATTATCTTCCTCATCTTTTCTGTTGTTCATCATTTAAGCTATTGAAAGATCCAGTGTTTATATTATCTCGCCCTGTGGAAGTTTCCCTTTGCATTTCTGGTTTGTATTTCATATTTCATTAAAACACAGACCCCATTGATCAATGTATGTGTAGACTGTCTCAACCAATTTGAAAAAACACTTTGACAACAAAACCGACTTATATGTTTACCTAGCCTAATATTTAAAGTTTGAAAACATAGCTAAATCATAATAGAGAGATCCCTCTCTGAAGTTGGAAGGGCTATATCCCAGCTTCGAAAGTGGTTGGATAAAGTTACCTTAGTAGATTTCTTCTGCTGTCAACCTCTAGGAAATTTACCAAGTGCTAACATAGTGGCGACTCCACTGGGGAACGAACATATAAGATTTATAACTACACGTTTTCTTTCCCCTAAAAAGAAAGTTTTTTCCTGGAATATTGCAAATTTGAGAAGAAAGTAATGTTTAGAGGTTGATTAAACTTTTTACATATTATTTTCGGACTCATAAAACCAAAAAGCATATATATAAAAAATCAAAAAGAAATTTGGCTCCTAAGAAAGTTTATACTCGATCTCATCTAGACCCAGAACCTGCAATAGTGACAGATAACCCAGAATAGTTACTCAGGAAAAAGACCGTAGCTGAAAGCTCAGTGAGTCACACTCCCTTGCATAAGTCCCTTTCCTTTCCGGGGGAACCTGTTACCTTTCGAAACCCTGACTTTGACACCTTTTCACAACAAAGCCTGATTAGAACACGGTCCGATAGTTTCATGGCTGGAATCATTTTCGACCCAACCATTTTACAAACCCGAACCCCTGAAGTTCTGTCTCCCATTGCTAAACTGCAAGTCGCTTCTTCAGTGCTATCCAGTCCCTCCTCGTCCTCGTCTTCAGTCACTACCTCACCGATCATCCAGTCTGTTATCCCACCTCCTCCACACATCATGGAAGCTCGATATGCTCCCTTGGTGTTGGCTGCACCTCTTCATGCCATGCCCCAAGACTATCAAAAGAGACTTCCACAGTTCGATGCAACAGGACCTTTGAGCGCACAACAACACGTAGATAAAATGAATGATTATTATGATCTGCATGAAGTAGATGAAGCTGACGTTCAAATGAAATTGTTTGCTCAAAGTTTGACAGGTGACGTTAAAAAATGGTATAAAGGGTTGCATGTCGCCTCAGTCCTTGACCTTACCGCATTCCAAAGAAGTTTTCTAGAAAGATGGGAGGTAAAGAAAAACCCTCTGCAAATTTTGTCGAAATACGAAAATATCAGAAGAAATCAAGGTGAGACAGTGCAAGATTACTGCACTCGTTTCAACAACTTGTATAATGCAATCCCAGTTGAAATCAAACCTCCACAGGGTTTAGCATTGATAAAATTCCCCGATGGTTTTGATGCTGACATGTCATACCAACTAAGGGAAAGAAATTCTACCACCCTGGAAGACATGCAGAAAAGCGCTATAAGTGTGGAGGCCAATTTATGGCAAAAATGGAACGTCAGAGGTCAGAGAGGAGAGTCACAATTAAAGAACAACCTTCCACATCAACCTCAGATTCCAAATTGGATTCTTTGGCCAGAGCAATGGAAAGAATGATGGAAAGACTTACTGTGTCAGACCGAAATCCTCCAAGAGAAAATCCACCAGCTCCTCAGGTTCGAAATCCTAACTTTAGGAGAAACCCTCCTCAAATTAGACAGAGATATCCTAGGGATCAAAGAGAGCAAAGGGGTCTAGATTAGCAGATCAGACCTCCCCTACAAGAAAATTATGCTGATGAAGGGGAGGAAGTGATCAAGGAACTAGAGGATACTCATATAAATGTCATGGGAATTCATGATAACAAAGCTATTTTCCTTACCCAAGAAGCGCAAGAAAATTTTCTTCTCAATCAAACAAAAATAAGTGAAGAAGATGAATATGCAGAACAACAGGCATTTGGAAATGCCATTTTGGAGGTACACCGACATTATAATCTGCAGAGTAAAAAGATAGAAGGGAGTTCCCCGAAAAAGACAATTGAAACGAAGAAGGTAGTCGAAACCAAGAAGGCCTCTGAGCCATCTGCCGAGAATATTCTTGAGACGAGTACTGCCGAAGTTCCTGTGAAGAAAAACCTTACTATTTTGAAAAGATCGTCACAGCCCGAGGTTTCACCTACTACTCCACCCAGTACTTCTGGCCAGAAGAGTATAGTAGACAAACCAGAATTGATGAGCCAAAGCAAAGCTCCTACACCATTCAGCCTTGAGGGGGAATTATCTAAAGTAAAAATTCCCATCCCACTTTCAGAGTTGATGAACAAAGACGTTTATCATTCACAGGTGATTAAAGCATTGATCATTGAACTTGGCATAGGCACGAAGGCCTTAACCATTGGATCAACGAATCATTCAGATACCGTGAACCTTACAGATAATCAACCCAAACTTCTATTTGGACTTGAAGTAGATGGTCAAGATGATACTGGTGAGGTCGCTCCTTTTTACATCAGTCTAAACATACATGACCTGATTTTGCATAATGCTATGCTGGATTCGGGTGCTTCCCACAATCTGATGCCTAAAGCAGTAATGGAGAAACTGGGTCTGGAGGTCACCAGACCTTACAAGGATTTACACTCATTCGACTCCAATAAAGTTAGATGTATTGGTTTGATCAAGGACCTATGCATCACCTTGGTTCAGATTCTTGTGAAGAGCATGGTAATGGATGTGGTAGTTGCAGACATCCCTCTGAAGTATGGAATGTTGTTATCTCGGTCTTGGGGGGATAAGTTGAAAGGAACCCTGCAGCTAGATATGTCTTATGCCACTATCCCAGTTTTCGGGCAACAAAGAAGGCTATACAGAGAAACGTTGATGAAATACATGGTCAGTAGCCAAGAAAAACCGCACAACTATCCCCTCTACTCTGCACATTCCAACTTGGGTTCTTTTATCTTGTACAATGATGGTGATATGGGAGAACAAGATACTCAGCTGGCAGAAGATACATATAGTCAAGATGAAGGCCAAGAAACCATTGAGCTAGCAAGGATGAAAAACGTGATAACTGAAGAGTTACCGGCAGATTTCTAGAGAATGGATTTTTATGGAGCAGTAAGCAAAGAAGGAGCTGGAGCAGGAGTCTGGCTGCATAATCACAGAAATAGGTATTTAGAAAACCATTCTTACAAGTTAAATTTCCAATGTACTAACAATATTTCCGAGTATGAAGCCTTGATGCTCGGTCTGAAGCTTTTGAAAAAAGTTGGCGCTAAATAGATTATGGTAAGAGGTGATTCTGAGTTGATAATCAAGCAAATCAAAGGTGAGTACGCTGTGAAACACCCATGTCTTGATGCCCTTAGATGTTTCACTGAAGTTGACTTACAGGTAATGCTGAGGGGACAAAACATTCTTGCGGACGGATTGGCTATGTCAGCAGCCACATGTAAGATTCCTTTCCGCTCGACTCACCCATACACCGTGGAGGTGAAATGCAGACCAACAGTTCCCGATAATATCAGGTACTGGCAAGTGTTTGGTAATGATGATCAAATCGAAGACTTTCTGCAGTGCAAAAACAATTTTGAATGTACAAATATAGATTTAGAGAACGAATATGAAAATGTAAATAGATCTGATTTTGAAATTGATAGTGTAAATAGTGTAGATTCAAGAGAATTAGGAGATGACGAAATGGATGCCAATGTTTTACATTTGAAAAGCAACATTTTGCCTAGGGGTCTAGTTCCTCTAGAGGACTTGTTTGATTTTAACAACGTAGCCAAAAAACCCAAAATTGAAGCACATGGACAAGAGGTAGAAGACTGTAATATAGGGACTGAAGAGAAACCCAGGATAGTCAAACTGTCTAAATCATTACCCCCAAAGCAAAAACTCAAATACATTGAGCTGTTCAAAGAATATTCGGATGTCTTTGCATGGGGTTATGAGGATTTGAAAGCTTATGATACCAGCATCATACAACACAGGATTCCAATAAAAGAAGACCAAAAACCGTTTAGGTAGAAACTTAGGAGGATAAATCCCAAGTTGCTCCCTCTGATAGAAAAGGAAATCAAAAAAATGTACGATGCCAAAATCATAGTTCCGTTGCGTTTTTCCAAATGGGTCTCTAATTTAGTCCCTACACGTAAGAAATCAGGGGAAATCAGACTTTGTATAGATTTACGAAATTTGAATAAGGTCTCCCTGAAGGATAATTACCCCTTGCCAAAAATGGACCACATCCTGCAAAGGGTGGTCAGATCCAGTCGAATTTCTCTACTGGACGGTTTCTCGGGTTACAATCAGGTCCTAGTTCACCCGGATGACCAAGACAAAACTTCTTTCATCGCACCATGGGGAACTTTCATGTATGTGAAAATGCCTTTTGGTCTGATGAACGCAGCAGCCACATTCCAGAGAGCAATGGATATCGCCTTTGTAGAAGAATCGGGTAAGTTTATTGTTGTCTATTTAGATGATGTAACTGTGTTTTCCCGATCTGATGACGAACACCTGTGACACCTCATACGAGTCTGCGAGAAATGTAGAAGGTTTGGGATCTCTTTAAATCCTAAGAAAAGATTTTTTGGGCTAGAGGAAGGCAAACTGCTAGGACACGTCATCTCCAAGGATGGAATCAAAATAGACCCCAGCAGAATCGAGGCCATACAAAAATTAGAACACCCAAGAAACCTTAAAGAACTACAGTCTTTCATCGGGAAAATAAACTTTCTACAAAGATTCATTCCCAATCTGGTCGAGCTCCTTAGAAACATTACAAATATGCTGAAAAAGGATGTGAAAATAAAATGGGACTCTGAGTCCAGACAGTCTTTCGAACAAGTCAAACGAGCACTCACAGAGGCCCCTATCTTAATCAGTCCCGATTTTACTAAGGATTTTTATCTTTTTTCTTTCGCTTCCGAACATACTATAGCAACGGTCTTACTACAAAAGAACAACAAAGGGTATGAACAACCCATAGCTTTCTTTAGTAAATCATTGAGAGACGCTGCTCTGAATTACAAGATAATGGAGAAACAAGCTTTTGCCTTGGTAAAATCCATAAAGGACTTTAAAGTCTACATCCTTCATTCCCACACCATAGCTTATGTTCTGAATGTGGTAGTAAAATACATTTTGACCCAGGACAACCCTGATGGAAGAAGGGGAAAATGGATTGTTGTCATTTTAGAATACGATATAGAGATTAAGCCTACAAAACTAATCAAGGGTCAAGGCCTAGAAAAATTAATGGCTGAATCAAATTTCCATGCTCTTGACATTAACTTTTTAGCTGCAGCAGATGAACAGGGTGAGATGGCGACTCCAAGCGTGAGAGAGGTATTTCTCAACTCTCCATGGTACGTAGACCTTATATTCATTTTGAAAAATTTACAAGCTCCCCCTGGTTTGACTAAGACTAAAGCTAGATTTTTAAAGTTGAAAGCCTTTAAATTATGTATTCTAGAGGGAAATTTGTATTGGAAAGATCCTGGAGGCATTCTGTTAAATTGTTTATTGAAAGATGAAGCTGACAACGTGTTACAAGAATTTCATGTAGGAGAATGTGGTGGCCATTTGAACTGGAAGGTCACAACCAACAAAATACTTAGAGATGGATTCTATTGGCCCACCCTATTCGCCGATGTACATCATAAAGTGACTGCATGTCATCAATGTCAGCTATTTGAAGGCAAAAGGAAACTCCTTCCTCTCCCCCTGAAACCGATCTCAGTTGAAGCCCCTTTCCTGCAATGGGGACTGGACTTCATTGGAGAAATACACCCCCCTTCTTCAGGCCAGCATAGGTGGATTCTCACTGCCACCGATTATTTTACCAAATGGATCGAAGCAGTACCAAGCAGGCAAGCCACTGACTCTGTTATTATCAAATTCCTTGAAAATAATATTTTGTCTCACTTTGGATGTCCTAGAAAGATTATAACTGATAATGCAGCTGCTTTTTGGTCGAAGAAGCTCATAGATTTCTGCAACCAGTATCACATTGGTTTGGGGCATTCCACAGCCTACTTCCCTCAGGGGAATGGGCTGGTGGAATCTTCAAACAAAACCTTGGTAAATATCATCAAGAAAACATTGCAAAAAAACAAGAAATCATGGCACAACAAGTTGGTGTTCGCGTTATGGGCTGACAGTCTGACCACCAAAAGGTCAATTGGTATGTCACCATACCAGCTGGTCTATGGCACAGAGGCAGTTTTCCCCACTTCTTTAGGAGTCCCTGTCATGAATTTGCTTCAAGATGTACAAGCTGAGCCAAATGACTCATAGAGAAGGATCAACTAGATGATCCATTTGCAGCAGTCTAGGGAAGAAGTCTTCAACAAGACTCAGGTAATCCAAGAAAACATCAAGAAGATCTTTGACAAAAGAACCAAGGAAGATGATTTTGAGCTAGGAGATTTGGTGTTGAGATGGGACGCTAGAAATGAAGACAAGGGAAAGCATGGAAAATTTGACAGTCTGTGGAGAGGACCATACATGATACAATAATTCAAGGGGAACAACACTTTCCTGCTGAACAACGCTGATGGGACAGATCTGCCAGGAGGACCCGTAAATGGAAGACTGTTGAAACATTATGTGCCACCTCAGTAGAGATTCAATTTTTCACTTTCCATTGTACATACCATTTTTATTTTTATTTTTCGCCTGCATCCTCTGAGTGAAGAACATTAGTCAGTTGGTTGAAGCCCGAAGAGAAGGCCCTAAGCTGTTGACCACTGTTTTTCCCCATTTTTTAGAATAAAGCAAATCAGTCAACGAAGGCTACTAGGTAGAAGTTTTTAGAATGGCAGGAACCAGGATTCTTGGCACTTCACAGGGCAAGTGCCATCCCCAGGTGGAGCCGCTGTTATCACCCTATAAGTTATAGGATCAACTGGTGACTGAGATATTATCTGTCTCTAGTGTTTTTGTTGACAAATGATTTTTCATTCTGCAAATA
>JZKD02S1674324.1:58679-72712 GCA_000966675.3 Picea glauca | reverse complement strand
GGGGTCTACGATCCCAATTTCATCGCTATTCATAAAGATAGAGAGAAAAAGGGGCAAGTTATGTAACACCCTTGTTACTTTCGTCAATCTAACGGTCGTGAATGACCATGGGTCTTCCGACAGGATCTCATCCGTCAATTCGTTACTTATCCCTATGCTGCTACTTCGGAATTTTAAGAGGAATTATTAAGACTTTCACATTCAAGTCCTTTTTCCAGGTTCTTGGTAAACCTTTCCAAGGAGGGAATCTCTGCAAAGAGATCTATTCTAGGGATTTCCTGGAGACAGACAAAGGGAAACAAACTCCTGAGGATGGACTGGAAGTCTGACTTGGTTGAAATCGTGCATAATTAAATTCATTTATCAACATAAGCCATGCATGGTCTTTCTGTTATACGCATATATCTAACATTTCTTATCAAAACACTGCACATACATTCTTATACTGTAATCGTTCACAATTTCACAGTTTATGAGCATATATGTTGGGATATGAATTTCAAGATGCAATATGAAAAACACTTATCAGAAATAACATTAGAAGTGGGTGTGATTGCTGAGACGGGTGCTCGTTTCCACCCAACCATAGGCGTAGCGACTCTCAGCGGATTTACCACTAGCCACCCCCGAGCTAAGACCACGATGTTGTGAGACTGCGTCTCTCTGTCTTCCAGTGACCAGGAGCGAAGGTTGCAATCCTTCCTCTTTGCTATCACTCACTCTACGTAATGCCCGAGTTCCCCTCGCGTCTTCCCTCCCTGATCACTTCTTCCCCACGCCTTATCCTCTTGCGAGGTTGCGTGTGGCGCGATTAACCTCGCGCTGATCAGGCCTGATGGCTCTATGGATAGGCGGTTCACCTCCCCATCCCTCATCAAGCCATCAACCTGCCAGCTTGCAAGGCATTAAATTCAGGGCCAGCGAGCCGCTTTTGGTTCTCCGGGCCAGTGGAGTCCAAATACAGTATTAATTCTCGGTGGAAGTTAACGCCACCTTTCCAGGTGCCCTCCACCGCCATCGTGGTCTCTTTTTCTTCGCATCCCCTCTTAGTAGTACTGTAATAAATTCAAAATGTTATTCACATTCATTGACCTCTTCCTCAAGGTCCATTTACATCACATATTCACATTTATGAGTTTGTCATAGTTCTTGGCCAGTCCAGTTATATTTACAAGCTGGGGGAAACAAGGTGTTACAATTAGCCTCAACTCGGGGATGATTGAATGTTGAGATTTGGAAAAATTAGTCTATGATTGGGTGGAACGTCCCTCCCTAGCAGCTGGTTGCACAACTCTTGTTTAAAGATAAGTGTTTCATCTTATTGTTGAGTTACTTACATGTGTTATTGTTGTGCATGAACTCTTTGTAAATGAGAATGATTTATATGTTGTTGTAATGAATTGTTTAGTTGCATTTCATGTTGATTATTAGCATGGTGTGGATGCTTATATTTTATGGTTGTATACAGTAGCTAAATTTGTTTTAATTCGTAGTTGAAATCTACATGAAATTAGTTAACTGTAAATGAATTAATTTAGTTAGTAGAAATTTCATTTTTATGAGTATTTTGCATCATAATGTCCCTCGGTTGGACTAGGGGATGTTACACCAGGAGTCATCAATAGTGACAGAATATAAGGAGAAGCAGGCTTCGAAGGATAAGCAACAATCAACACTTCATACTTTAGGTGGAGAGGAGGAGTTAGCCCCTTCCATTCTTGTCAAGAGACCTAGGTGGCTAGTAAAAACATTGAAGGATGTTGGTGAGGACCCTTGATCCAGGTGGATATATGTGGCCACCCACCTTTTCCAACTAGCTCAAAACAACTTTCTGGCAATTTTGGCAATTTACTATTTTTAGCAGGTTTTAACTTCCGAGGCCATTTTGAGGGCCTAAATGAAGGTTTTTCAAGATAGAGGTTCTCAAAGATAATTGAAGGCATGATTGAGCCCCAAAAATTAATCTCCTCGACAATACCTTTCCAACGAGCTATTATACGCCTAAAACGGAGATCGTATGCAAAAGTTACGACCCCGGGAAGTTGATGTACTAACTTACCCAAACGGAGCTCACATAACTTTTGGCACTTCATCTCCTAGGGTTAGGTTTTTGGATGTCTAGGGTTTTGGCATTCCTATTTATTGTAAAAATTCCTTCAGAGCCTCATTGTAATCATCTTCTTGCGAATGCGAGTAGCAGTCACATCTCTTCTCCGAGATAAGCTGCCACCATTCTAGTGAATCTTTTACTCTGTATGTTTACAGTATCTGTACATTTATTTCATTAATAGAAATCATGTATTACTGTATCTTTGTGTTTATTGTTGCATCTCTGATACATTTATGTTATATTATTGGATATCCGCAATATCTCTGTGAATTTCTTTATTATATCTCTACTCTCATTTCGTGCTGAAAATAATCCAAATCAGTGGTATTAGAGCAGGCTGCTCTTGATCATTTTTTCAGTGCATGTCCCCGACGAGGTCCGAGTATAGAAAGTTGGGTCTCGAGCTTGTCTCTCTTGAAGACAATCACTCTTGCACACCCAAGAAACCCTCAATGGCGGAAGAAAAGAAAAATGATGGAGCATACTATCCTATCAATCTGTTGCTTGAGCAAGCTCTCACGCGACAGAGGGACGAAATGATGGAGAATTTTGCCCACATCCTTCAACACCTACCGATAACATAAGACGCATCTTCATCAAACGACCACTTTGGAGGAACCTTGACTTTCAAGGTACAAGTTAACTTTGATATCCCTATATTTGAAGGACAGATAGATGCAGAAGCCCTAGAAAAATGGTTAACTCTGCTAGAAGGTTATTTCTCAGTTCACAAGTTTTCCGACAAAGAAAAGATCACCTTCGCACTCAAAGATCTCCCTCATGTCAAACATTGGTGGGAAACTTACTGGGAGTAAAGTTTCGCAGAGGAGTCTAGAATATACGAGGCCGATCCCACTTGGGATTTTTTTGTGGATGCGGTAAAGGAACAGTATTACCCGTTTGGCAACTATGAGGACCAGTACATGAGATGGACCACACTGCGGCAAGAGAGGGGCCAAGAAGTTCCGAAGTTCACCAATACCTTTCATACCTTGCGCATCAAGATGGGTATCAAATAATCCGAGCGACATTTGGTTCTGAAATACCATGGGGCTCTACATAGATACATCCATACTGAAATGGAATTTCTGGACATCTCATCACTCGGTGTTTCTTATCGATATGATGTTAAAATTGAGCAGAAATTTAAGCACCAGAACAAACGGGAGTTCGGGTCTACAAATCTACAACAACCAAAATATGACAAAGATGGCCCTAAAAAACAGTTTCCCAAAAACCCGTTCAAGACACAGGAAAAGAAGGGTCACGAAAAGACAAAGAAGGACACCAAAAAATGGTGCAAGTTCCACAAAATACCGTGGCACAACACCGATGAATGTCGCTCAAAAAATCATTAGTGGCCGAGATCAAAGACAAAGAGCCGAACCCTGATTCTAAAAATAATGGTAAATGACAGATCATTGATGCGGACCCCACTACTATTGTCGCTATCGCAGTAATTCAACCAGAAGAACCAACAAATCTTGAAGAGGGGGAGCGCCTTTTTCATTCACAGATGTGGGTGAAGGGGACCCTGCTGCATTTTATTGTTGATAGCGGAAGCCAGAAGAACCTCATCTCAGCAGAGGTCGTCAAACAGTTGGGATTGTCAACAACACCACACCCACAACCATACAATATTGGGTGGCTTCGCCAAGGATGAGATCTCCATGTTAGCCAATAGTGTCGATTATCATACAACATCCAACCCTTCAAGGATGAGGTATTATGTGATGTTTCCCCACTGGATTTCTGTGATGTTCTCTTGGGCCAACCATATATGTGGAGACGCCATGTTGTTTATGAGTCTCAAACCCGTAGTGTCATTGTTACTTTGGGGGGTCATCTCTACAGAATACCAGAGGTAGTTTCGACTACTGTTCCACCTAAAAAGTGTCGCAAGGTAGTATCTCATACTGCAAAATTCAACTTCTTCACAATCTGTACAAAAGGAGAATAAAAGGACACTGCAACCACTACAACCTTGACCCAAGCACCTTCTATCCAACAAAAGCAGGTCGAAAAGGTTGAAGCAAAGCGCAAAGATTCCTTCTACACACCATCCTCTCATGTATCTTGACTTGTTGAACAGCCTCAACCTCAACAGGTTCATGATAGAATTACACAAACTGAGTAGTGTGACATCTCCAGCAAGACAAGTAGCTCACCAAGATGCAGATTCAATAAACACTTTTCCTTCTCCCCCGGGAACTCAACGCAATGGAGACCATTGCTTCCTAAGGAGGAAGGATTGATCCAGGTGGATATCGGTGGCCACCCACCTTTTCCAACTGGCTCAAAACGACTTTCTGGCAATTTTGGCAATTTACTATTTTTAGCAAGTTTTAACTTCCGGGGCCATTTTGAGGGCCTAAATGAAGGTTTTTTGAGATCAATATTCTCAATGATATTCAAAAGCATATTGAGCCCCCAAAATGAATATCCTCGACGATACCTTTCCAACGAGCTATTATACGCCTAAAACAGAGATCGTATGAAAAATTTATGACCCCGGGAAGTTGATGTACTAACTTACCCAAACGGGGTCCACATGACTTTTGGCGCTTCATCTCCTAGGGTTAGGTTTTTGGATGTCTAGGGTTTTTGGCATTCCTTTTTATTGTAAGAATTCCTTCTGACCCTCATTGTAATCATCTTCTTACGAATGCAAGTAGCCGTCACATCTCTTCTCAGAGATAAGCTGCCACCATTCTAGCGAATCTTTCACTCTGTATTTTTACAGTCTCTATACATTTATTTCATTAATAGAAATCGTGTATTACTGTATCTCTATGTTTATGGTTGCATCTCTGATACATTTATGTTATATTGTTGGATATCCGCGATATCTCTTTGAATTTCTTTATTATATCTCCGCTCTCATTTCGTGCCGAAAATAATCCAGATCAATCCTAGGAGTGTGGTCACAAAGCGTATGCCTCTGAATAATTTTCTAAACTATATGGCACTTATGGGTAACATCATTGATGTTGAGCCTTCCAGTTTTGAGGAAGCAACAGAGCAACAAGTATGGACGGGTGCCATGGTAGAGGAGTACACTCTATTAAGAGGAATGATATATGGGACATGGTGCAAAGACTAGAGGGGAAGTTAGTTGTGACTTATAGGTGGCTCTAAAAGATCAAGCATGTTGCAGATGGTAGCATAGAGAATTTCAAGGTGATTTTTGTGGCCAGAGGGTTCTCCCAGAAAGAGGGAGTGGACTATGAGAAGACATTTTCTCCAGTCACCAGGCATGCTTCTATTCAAGTTGTTATTTCTATTTCTTCAATTATGAAGTGGAGGATACATCAAATGGATGTGAAAACAACATTACTCAATGGGATCATTGAGGAGGAAGTATACATAGAGAAACCTCATGGATTTGAGGTACATGGGAGGGAGTCTCATGTGTGTAGACTTAATAAAGACTTATGCAGAATCAAACAGGAACCCAGGGTGTGGTATTCTAGGATCGATGGATACTTATAAGTATGGGCTTTACCAAGAGTTAGGAAGATCCTAACCTGTACTTCATACTTGCTGGAGAGGATCCTATCATCTTAGTTATGTACGTTGATGATTTATTTCTCACAGGTGCATAGGAGATTATTGCAAGGTGCAAAGCATATTTGGCTAGTGAGTTCGAGATGAAGTACATTGGCTTGATGCATTCTTTCTTGGGGTTAGAGGTATGGAAGGTATCATAAGAGATATTTCTTAGACAAGGGAAGTATGCAGTAGATATATTGATGAAATTCAGGATGGAGGACTATAAACCAATGGCTACACTTATGATTACCAATTAGAATAAGATTGACACTTCATATTATCAATTAGAAGGATCCTCCTATGTCAAACTCAGTAGACTATGTATAATTGTCAATACTAACATACTTCAAACTTAACACCGAAAAACCTGTGAAGTTAGACCTAGTCACCTGTTGCTACATACTCAGGAGAAACATAACCATGAGTTCCCATGATCCTTGTAGAGACATGTGTTTTATCACTAGTTGGTCCATCCATAGCACAGTGTGTGTTTTTGGTAATAATTGAGTTCTTTAGAATATTATCATTTCTAACTATAAGAGAAGGCTTAAAATGGAAATCTTTTGAATGGTGTTTCATTTTTCCTAATATGTTTGCGCATTGCTTGTAGACATTGATACAGAATGTTAAAGAAATGGAAGACTATCATGGACCTCCCGGTTCAAGACCCAAAAGACAATATAATCTTTTCTAATGAAGATTTGGTCTGGTCTGAAGTATATGAAAACAAATTGAGCATTGATCGAGTTGAAAGAATCCCTTTAATTATATTTCCTGACTTTATTAGAGAAGAAAATAATCCAATAGATCTGTGCACTTTCATTCGCCGACAAAACAAACCCCCAAGCTCAAGAGCTAGTGCTGCCAAGATATATGAGTTGTAAGTATTTTAAAAGTTTCTTGATTAGTTGTTGGTAACAATAACACTTTATTATTTCTCATATGTATTATCATTTCACAATTTCTTATGCTGTTATGCTTGCTCATATGGCCCACAGAACAATAGAGGAAAAAATACAACACAACCATTTGTGCAAAAGAGGGGTTGTCAGTGCCATTTTATAGTAAAGGTTATGGTTCAAAGCCTTAATATAGAAATTTTTGAATATAACATGTTTGAGCATGAAGATGAGAATGGATGGCCCTGTCATGGCGAAGATGACACTTCAGGTGAGTCTAGGTCCAAGCATAAGCCAAGGCTTTTAAGGGACATGGTTTCATACGTGGAAAGTGCTTTTTTTGGAAGTGCCTATTGAAACGATGTGTAAAATGCACATAAATAAATATGTTGACATGGATGCAGTAGATCGAGATAGGGACTTTTCTTGTGCAGAAAACATGTTGCAAATATCTACAATTGTTTGATGAAGAGGAACTACCAGTTAAACAAAAAGAATGAAAAGAGTGTGAACCTTTGGTATGAAAAACACAAGGATGATTTTTTATTTTACCAGAAGCCCAATGGTGGAGATGTCCCTTTCATAGCTGGAATCCAAACAAAATGGATGTTGGATACCATGGTCAGGCTATCACATAATAGTCATGGATTCGACATTGAATACAAATAAATATGGGGTGAGTGTGTTGTCAATGATTGATTTAGTATAATCATTTGAGTTGGCTAGTTCAATATTATTGGTGACCTAAATTGGACTACATATGTTTTTTAAATATGACAGTATTAGTTGTACACACTCGTGGATTTCAATGAACAACAAAGTGGGGTGCCAGTAGCATGAGTGGTGGCATCACGAAACACATTAGAAGATATTGCACTATGGTTGGAGCACTTCATGCATAGGTGTTACCAAATACGTCCAGATTGGAAAGTGAATGCATTCATGGTTGATGATGCATTGGCTGAAATTACCACTTTGAGGTAACTTGAAATTTGTTATTTTACATTGTAGCTTATATTTACATGAAAATTGTCTCACCTAAAATGAATTGAGTGTGGCAGGAGGATCACAAGGACCGAAGTGATCTTGTCTGTTTGGCATGTATGGAGGCCATGGCTAAAAAATGTGAATCGTTTGGCTAGTAGTCCAGAAAATGTGAAAGAGATGTTCAATGAGCTAGGTTGTATCATGAAGAATTGTTCAAAAGATGAAGTGGGCAATGAAATCAATCATTTTTTCATCAAATTCGCAAATGAAGAGAAATTTTTGGACTATTTTCAAGAGAGTTGGGTTATTGGTGATAAGATTAGTAACTCCACATACTTGTTCTTGTGTTTCCATTTTTGTGTTTCATAAACATGAGATATCTCCAGTAACTTGGTTTTTTATATTTAGGGATGTGGGTCAAAGGCTATCGAGATTTTCCCCATGCAAATCAAGAGACAAACAATGTTGTTGAGTCATACCATAGTTACTTGAAGACAAAATTTCTATCTTATTGAAGAAAAAAATGTGCTCGTAGGATGGATTGGATGTTCTATATCCTCTTGACAAATGTTGAACCTTATTACTAGTTCAAGGAAATTTTGAAAAAAGAAGGATATTTGAACAACTACAAGAAAGAGAAGAAGCTTGAATCATCAATAAAAAAGGCTAGAAGAATTCTAGATAGTGATTGCAAACCTCATGAGAGTATATCTCACGTTTACTGGGTTAGAAGTCAAACTAACCCCAATAAGAAATATCTTGTCACTTGGTATCATACCAATTTTATAGCTTGTGATTTCCCATGGTCTATTTGCGACAACATTTGTAAGAATGCCATAAAGTTGGATTGGTTGTATTCTTCTTTAGAGGATTCAAACCCTTTATTGGACCAAGATGCAACACTCAATTCATTCAATGCGCCTCTTGATATAAGTATAGAGGCGTCAATCCTTGATATATATGATAACACAACTATCATGGCTAGAGACAATGTTGATCAAGATGTTGAGGGACTTCAGTTGGCTAGAGAGGAGTTGTTTGGCTACTTAGAATTGCTTCGAAAAAATCCTCCTCCCACTTTGAGCAAGACCCAACAATCGATTGGTTTGGTGAAAAGAATGTTGGATGATGCCAACAATCTTGACATCATGGATTATGATTTCTCTCTTGGGTTGGGCACTTTGGAGACATCTTTGAAGAGGAAGAAGAGCTTCCTTATCCCTAAAAAGAAAAAGAAAAAAAGAAACAACAAAAGTGACAGATTGAAAATTGATTCTACATATGAAAATGAACCATTTCATTTTCCACACCTCAACAAGCGGGGCCATCCTCGTGCCAACAATGCATCCTCTATTTTCTCAAGTGAGTTTTGTATAGTGGTGATATCAATATGTTAAGATTAGTATATATAGACATCACCTTTATTTTAATGAAGAAATAGGTGGATGTTTGCAGGGATTCAACAATCCACTATTGTGGCTTCAATCGAAGGACGTAGAAGGATGCAGTTTCATTCTAGTTTTCCTACCATTACAGATACATTTGATGGGGCTCCCAATTGATGTAATCTGTGTTTCAAGTCAGTATTATTTCTCCTTTTATATGTCAATAAGGATACTAATGAAGATTTCACTGTTATATTACAAATATAGGAGCTTCTTCTGGTGATCTTCCTCCCTTGGAAAATTCTCTGCTCGATGACAACTCTCCAATTGGTGATTTTCCAGGTTTGATATGTGCTACAGTTTCAACTCTTTTACACATCAATTATTAATGTATTATCACTTTGTTGACTAAGTATATATCAAGTATATGTAGGATGAGGGAATAATCATCATCTTCTTCCATACAAAGCCTCCCACGAGTGTAGAATCAGCTGTGTAGAATGAATGAATTTAATCTCATAACACAACTCATTGGTCTTCTCAGTGGTAGTTGCTTCATGTTTTGCAAAGAATTTCTCAACCCAGAGTCAATTCATCTAGTGGAGAATTATTGCTATTATGATTCATGTAGTAGGAGTATTATCGTGAGTCTTGCTGCAATGATAATGGATTCTGGGGAAGGAGGAAGAATACCCAAATTTAAGCTGCCATGTTTCCCAGCTTCACCTCGACAATAGCAGTGGTTCATGATGGAGCTCTCTGAAAAGTCCAAATAGTAATGTATCCATTATTTGTTATAACAACTTTGTAAAATAAATGCATTATAATAATATAATAATAATAATATATTATAATATATTGGTGTATGATACCCCCTTGTTTGTGGGACAAGGGACCCCCTCCGCCCAACGATTTGACTGGTAAAGTCTACGGAGGTATACATACCCTACCCCCCTCTGGATTTGAACTTGTGGCCTCTTAGGAGGAAACACATGTTCTTAACCATTAGGCCCACTCAAGCTGTTCTTTGTTGATACCATGTATTGCTTGTTTGGGGGGATAAACGAGCATATTTTCTCCATTAGAGTCATATGATATGACTGTGTATGCAAGTTGTAATGAAAATCAAGGTAGAAAAATAGTTCTGAGAGTTATGGTTGTTTATGTTTTACCTTATAAATTTTTTATATGTTTAATATGATGATTATCAAAAGTTTATGGACTACCATGGAACGAGATTCGTTTCCATCCTTATTCATGGCAATGCCAATGTTTTTTCAAAAAATATCTTTCTAAAAATTCGAAGGTCCTTATTTTAAAAGTAAACCACTTAAATTATTGTACACTAATTTGGTAAGAAAATTCAATGATCTTCATTTACAGAAACACATAAATAACCATGTTGATGTTATATACTATATTTTATTAATTATTTGATCATTTATCAAAAAACACACAGTGCAATTCTCAATAAATGAAGGGTAACATAGTGCAATTCTCAATAAATGAACAGTAACATAGTGCACTCGGTTATAAATTCTCACAGCTGAAAGATAACTTACCCTTCTTCAAGAGTGAGTAGGTGTTCTGAATAACAAAAATATCAAATAATCCCTCAAGCTTATAATAACAAGAATATTAGATAATCCCTCAAGCTGATAATACCTCATGTTTTATCTCCCTTGGATGTTGAATTGATGCCTTTAGTTTGGGAACTACCTTTTCAATTGATCTGCCTTGTCCTACAGTATCTTGGTAACAACACCATTTGATCTTACTATAGGGCCACACTCGATTGGCAGTCAAAGTATGAGAGTATTTTTCTTCATCATCACTCTCAATCTGATTTTGCAACAAACCCTTTTGATGTGCACAACAGGGATTATTTGGTCTAAAATTTTCAAGGTATGCTCAATAATTATTCTCAATATGGCACTTTGCTAGTAAGATTTTGGGTTTTTCCAGCATCAATCTCTTACTGATGATGGAGACACATAGGAATCTGAACTAAGTTTTCTTTAGTTTGTGATTTTTAAATTGTGGTCCAAACTTTGTTTTTTCCTAGGTGAGAAGAATTGTAACTTGAGTTAGGGGAATCGAGTTGTGATACAACTTTATATCAATGAATTTCAAACTATATATTTAACTTAAAGTTACATTCAAACCCAAACCCTGTGCAGGGTAGGTGTCTGTGATAAAGGAAATCTTCTCAGGATCAATTCAAAAAAACTTATACCACTTAAGAGTCTATCCATGTTGTATTTAGTGTTTATATTGATATGGAAGATGGTGGTTGGATGACATTTTTCTAGTTTCTTCTGCACAAGTTGGTGCTCGAATGATGCTTTGTACTGTAAATCTTTTGTTCACACACGTTGTTAGGTTTTGAAGCTTTGAAGTCTTTCCTAGTTAAAAATTATTGTAGGCTCCATGAGTAGATGTTGCATGATTAATTTTGTAGAAAATAGATAAGCCAAATTTAATCAATGCTATCATAGACTAAGCATAGGCTAATCTTAGTGTATGCAAAATAAAAATTTTGTTAACAATGGAAACATAATGAACAAGGAAGAAGATGTACACCTTTGCCATCAAAGGATGATTTGCCATCAAAGGATGATTAGAAATATGTTTTCTTCGTCTTCGTCTCTTTTAATCATTATTCATGTGGTTGTTTAAAAAAAATACTAGTTTATTCCATTTTACATCAAACTTGTTAATAAAAATATGTATATTACTTGTTGAAAGGTAAATAAATACTGCAGTTGATAATCTTTTGGAAATGTGTAGCAAAACAAGGATTTTGAATCACTGTTGCATCATTTCTCTGATTAGATTGATAATGAAATATAATGATGACTCTGTTCAATGTAAGTTTCATTTTTATTGATGTTTTGATTGGATCATAAGACTAAGAGAATCTACGCAGAGGTTCTACATGTTGGTTCAGAGATGTAATTATTTTAGGCATTGTTTCTACTTTCAGTTCATATACAGGAATGTTCACTTCTTACATTCTAACTTGAACAGTTACGAGAATGTTGTGTTTATCTTTCCTTGGATTATGTGGTATTCATATCCATTCACTTTGCAATTAATAGTAATAGTGTGGTCTTTGTATCCATTCAATCCCCAGGCTTATCAGTGTAATGTCGTTGTTGTTATTGTTCTGTAAATTGTCTTGTGAGATTGGCGGTGAGATTTATTGTGGCTGCATTGCAGGTGAGATTGGAGGTGCAGGGTCGAAAGGTTAAAAATGCATGTTCAGTAAGTGGGAAGAAAGTAGAGGACATTGTTTGGGAAATACTTGTGTATTGGGATCCTCACCTGCGTTGTGCTACAGTTTTTGCATGTTCGTAATTTCTATTTACATTTTTGTAAGCACAGTATCTTATGTTATGTTCTCATTGCATAATCATGTGTGTTCATCCACGATGTTTTTTAATATTCCCATTTTCTTTTTTAACCACAGAGGCCAATCTGGTCAATCAATTCCCTCGGTTTTTCTTCTATGTCTTCAACAACTCTATGCATGGTGATTGTTTGTTACCTTTGGGTAATCTTTCATTCTTTTGTCTAATCTAAAGGCCTAATCCAACAACCAGCATCCCAACAACACCCATGGACAGACCTAATAAGACCACATTATCTAATTTTCCCACATGAGAAACAGAAGGAAAACATGACTAACAGGCTGAGACTGCACTCGTTTCCAAGTGACGGGAATGAAAATTGCAGAACTAACATTAATACCCTATCCTCCATTCTCAGAGACCAAGACATCGAAATCAACACTAAACATCCTACTAACATTATCCATTGTGTCACATTCATGCAGAATATAAGTAATCGCCATAGTGATACCATTTTTCATTTGTGCCTTTGTTGGGAACCTGCAATTGATGGGAATGACCACATCAAGCTCTGGATTGGCTTCTTGCACAGCCTGATAATTTCTCAGGCTCTGCAACTTCCTGCTATGAACTGAAGAAACAATGTCATCTCTACTAATTTGGTGGTCAACACTGGCTTGGCAGACATTTCCCCTACACCCACATGTAATAGGAATCAACGAGGACTGACCATTAGCGAGTTGGGTGTTCTCGTTAGCCAAATTTCTGGCTCTGGCTATCATCAATTTCCTAATTCCAAACAACTTTCTGATGGATTCCACAGTCAAGTGGTGAGGTGCATGTGCTCTGTATAAAACTAATGTGTGACAATCAGAACATTCATAGCTAGAAACATCACTTATTCTTCTCTGAGCTTGGGCATGGAATGCTTGCAAATACAACATGATATATTATCAAATATTTTGTTCTTCTTGGGAAGATTCTTTCCTGGAAATAATCCCCTTCAAAGATGAGCTCCAAAAGGATACGAGTTTTAATGAAATCTTCGTAGATACATTATCAAAAAATTCACTGACATGATATCGTAAGAGACAGAAGGAGAATGGGAGAGCAGGATCGACATATTAAAACAACTGATTGCAACATGTGATGTATTGGAGCAGAGGAGAAGCCAAGTTTTCTTTAAAGAAATTGACTCCATAAAAGGTTTGGAGGGCCCTTCCCTTATGTAGGATGATAAAATCTCTTCCAAGGAAGAATTTGAGGCAAATTTGAACACGCTTAAGGTTTCCCTGGGCATGGAATTTGATGAACGTATGAGTTTATTGAAAGTTGAAATATGACTAGCACAGCCACAATTATGTGGCTGATGAACGCCGGAAGGCATAATAAATCTACAAACCCTAGAATAAACCCTAATTAAGGTTTTGTGTGCACATATACCAAACCATTTGTGTCTGGCTTTGTTTTTGATAAATGCATAGTACTCATCAGAATTCGCGGCATATTTGTACGTGGGAGTGAAGGCTATGGAACCTTCCTCCCCTCCTTCAAATAAACGTCCAGCTGCTTACTCCGTTTTTGGCCGCATGCATAAAATTAAAACAGGTTTTACTTGATAAATTGTGAAGCACAGAGAAATGCAGAGAGAAAAGAATAGTATATTCAAATGTATGAAGAAGTACAAAACTCAGAAGATCACACTTACAATGTAAGATGGTTGAGCTATATATGCTCAAGCAAGACA
>JZKD02S1674324.1:29690-54301 GCA_000966675.3 Picea glauca | reverse complement strand
TTGCAGTAATAGCATTGTATGCTAGTTTTGTCATTAGACCTTCTCCCTCTGCCTCTTTGAGGCTGGAAATTCTGATGTTGATATTGTTGTTGATTTCTTTGACCTTGGAAATTTTCATTTGGATATTGTTGTATGTTCCCTCCACTGGTATGAGGGTTACCTTGATTGTTCCCTCTTCCTCTACTTCTTCCTCTGCCTTTCCCTCTTCTGAATGAGAACTGAGATTGGAAGACATTGGAGACTGACTCATCTGTGAGATGTAGTCTTGTCTCATGTGTCACCAGAGAACCAATTAGTTCATCTGTAGAAAATTTTGATAGATCCTTGGATTCAAGGATGGCTGTGACAACCATTTCAAATTTCTTGGGAAGACTTCTGAGAATTTTCTCAACTATTTGTTGATCAGTGATTGTTTCACCAATCAATCTGATCTGGTTCACGATGCCCATGACTCTGGTCATGAACTGATCTACAGTTTCGGACTCTGTCATTCTGAGAGTCTCGAATTGTGTCCATAAGGACTGTAGTTTAACTGTTTTTACCCTGTCATTTCCTTGGTAGGACGTTTTGAGGATGTCCCAGGCCTGTTTGGAAGTACCAGCGCCTGTGATTTTCGAAAAAATCGAATCATCCATATAATTTTGAATCCAGAATTTCGCTTTGTTTTATTTTGTCCTCAGAGTTGCCTGAGCAATTCTCTGCGCATTTGTCATGGCAGTGAGGGCGGCTGGATCTGGTTCCACATATCCAAGATCCACTAGTTCCCAACACTCTTGGGCTTGCAAGAACGATCTCATTCAAAGAGACCAGAATTCATAATTCTTTCCAAGAAGAATTGGACCCTGAGTTGGGCCGAGATTGCTAGTCGACACCATTTTAAAAAAAATTGCAGGAAAAAGAGAGGGAAAAATTTGTATTTACCTCCGATCTCAGAAACGCCGATTTTTCGATGGGAGCTTATCGGGCTTTAGATAGCCCTTGGTCTCCTTGCAATGTGACCATGCGCCTTGTGTAAGCGCTACGGGCTTTTCCCGTTCCTTTGGCTTACAAATCGTCAAAATGCGAAAAATCGCCCTTCAACTTTTCAATGGTCCAGATCATGCAGTGATCGGACGGTCCAGATCGTATTGGGATATCGTGAATCGGGATTTCGCGATTCCTGATGTCGAGGTTCTCTGTCTCCTCGATTTTGCGATTGCCGATTTTCCGATGGCGCAGTCCTATTGGGACTTTTCTCGATGGCTTCGATCTGCGACACGCGTCCTCAACTGATGGATGGTCATGATCTCTTCTCACGATTTCGCGATATGTTATGTCCCAGACCTCTTGTCTCCAGGATCCGCGAGATGTCAAATCTCGAAAAACCAATGAAGTCGCTTATCGGGACTTTTCCTGAAAGCTTCAATCTATGCCACGTGTCCTTAAAAGATGGACGACTCAGATTTGCATCGGGGATTTCACTGGAAAGAAACCCGATCACTTGTTCTTAGGTTTCGCGATTTCCCGAATCCCGATGTGCCGATGGCGCTTTCCTCTTCGGGACTTTTTCCGAGTCGCCGGATTTGCGCCATGCGTCCTTGAAGAATGGACGATCCTGATTCAGCCTCAGGATTTCGCGACTTGCGATGCACCAAATCTCTGTCAACGTGAAACCCCGAATGCCGATACGCTGACGATGCCCTCGATGTCTGCCACGTGTCTAGGAGATATGGACGGCTGAGATCTGATCGGGATTTCGTGTATCACGATTTCGTGAGTTGCGATGTCAAATTTCTTTGACAGCTTGAAACCCCGAATGCCGATTTGCCGACGGGCGCTACGATGTTCACCACGTGTCCTGACAAACGGACGACTGAGATCGTATTGCTATATCGCGTAACGCGATTTCGCGAGTTGCGATGTAAAATTTCTTTGACAACTTGAAACCCCGAACTTTGAAATGCCGATATGATGATGCGTTGATCTGCTGCCACCTGTCCTCTGAAATGGACGGCTGTGATCGTTTCGGGATTTCATGATTTCGCGTATCGGAGTTTTTGGAGAGAAGATTCTTTCGCTCGTCCAACTCCCGATTCTCGATTTTGTGATGGAATAGGATCTCGCCACGTGTCTCTTGATGAACGGTCAAGATGACGTCGGGATTTCTCAAGTGAAAAAACCTCCTGTGCGCTCCACACGACTAAACGTCGTGCAACTTCTTGCTGATCTAACGACTGTCGGGCCTGTGTTCAAGATCTGACGGCTGAAATTCTTTCGCCTTTTTCCGCGCTCTCCTCATCCCTTCTGGTCTGGTTTCCCTCCTTGGAACCGTTCGCAGGATGAATTTCACGGCTTCAATGGCTGTTCTTTGTGCCTGAGATGCGTTCTTTACACCTGTGGAAGAAAGATTTGTGAATCTTTCAATGATTTGAGAGAATTTCGCGATTTCTTTGTGATCTGCTTGAATATTTGACCGATGAGAGAGATTTCCTAGAATCTTTAAACAATTCTACCTTCTGCTTGAAGCTTTAACGAATAGAAGCGAAATCTTCAAGTTCTTTAAGCTTCTTTCGTTCTGCATCTCTTCTGCGTCAATCTTTGACGGTTCTTAGAAAAAAATTTGTGTAGGTTTCTTTAAAGTTTCTTCTCCTGCTATCTCTGCTTCCTCCGCAAGCTTCTTACGACAATCTTTAAAGAGTATTGCAGACAGCTTTCCAAACCTTGTGAAAGTCTGTGACGCGTGCTCTCAAGATCTGTGAGGCTCTGCGCTGTGAGGATCAAGTTTCTCTCCCGACTGTGTGAAGAGGCTTACTGCTGTAGCTCTGATACCATGATAAATTGTGAAGCACAAAGAAATGCAGAGAGAAAAGAATAGTATATTCAAATGTATGAAGAAGTACAAAAATCAGAAGATCACACTTACAATGTAAGATGGTTGAGCTATATATGCTCAAGAAAGACAAAAATAGAAAGTACAGCTGTCCAGTACAGCTGGCAGTGTACGGTCATACTGTTGAGGGTACAATATATTTAACATTACTTGGATCAGGCTTCACAAATTATAAAACTGAGTTTTATAGAGAATTGATTTCCGAGTAATTTGCTGCAAATAATTGATTAATTACCTGGTCACATTCGAGTATGGCCTTCCAATCTTCTTTTTGGATCAATGACATAGTTATTTGGGCATTTGGTAATGCCAGTGGATAGTTTAAATCCCCAAACGTCCGCCAGCAAAAAAAAATACATCTGAAGACTACTGTCGAGATGAAGTGCTGATGAACGCTTTCAGAATCCAGGCACACATCATGTGAAACGACATCAACTTCACTTTCACTTTGCTCTGTTACTGGTACCGTGGCGGCTTCTAATGTTGCCCATTGCACACCATGATCTATTTCGCACAGTGGCAGCTAGTCTTCCATAAATTTCTTAACCTTTTCAAATATTTCTATCGCAAGATGCCTATTATCACCAGGCATGTCCATAATACTTCCATTCGGTGATTTTTCCATTTTGCTAGGCACTTCAGTTTCACAAATGTGTGGTACGAAACCAAAAACTGAGCTAATAGAGAAATGGGGGCTAAACCAAAAACTGAGCTAAACCAAAAATTACGAAACCAAAAACTGAGCTAAACCAAAAATTACGAAGCTCCAACACTTAATACACGTTTTTAGGATAATATGAAACGCGGGGGTGGTAGAGAATGGGCGGGCAGCTGAAACACGGGGCGGTAGAGAATGGACGGATAACTGAAATGCACAGACAGTTCAGAAAATCCTTGGTGAAAATGAAATGTGCAAACAAGTGAAGATGTTTTAATTTAGATGCCACGGTTTAATTTTACTTAATCATTTAAACGTGGCAATTACATATCTTTACAGTAATTTTTTAATGTGATTAGGTAAATGTTAAAAAGTAAACATGTTAACGGATGCCTTGATAAATGCAAGAAAGTTATGAACAATAAATCTGACCCATTGATTTTGGAGGACGACTAAGAATATGCCAGCATCTTCAATGCATAGCCATCAGATTAGGGTTTAAAGTTAAATAAGATTAAAAGATCATTAATTGTGCCCATTGTCAATAGGTATACGCCTTTCGGCGTAACTTTTGGCGTAAAAATGGCTCATTGACTTTGTCATCAACAGTGTGGAACAAAATTCTATTGCTAGGGAACAATGTGTCGACCTGAGTGGCATTGAATTGAAATGTTTTCATTGAGAGTAAAAGAAGAAATTGTTGTGGGCCTTCTTCCTGATTACATCAAAGTATGAGGGTTCAAATTTTAGCATCGTGCCTCCATTTTTGTGAGTACGATCTTCCAAGACTTTTCCCTTATTTTCCCCTTTCCCTATAAAGACCATAATCGAAATAACCCATGGAAGGCCATCGATAAGACCATTTATTTACTTACCAGCATAGTCTTCATATGGTCTCCACCCAACTATATTACTAGGTGGGTCATAGTTGCAGATAACGAAAGCCCAATTGTTCTTACATAGAACTTGAGCGCAGCTGAGCCTCAGGGATTCCCTCCACACCACCTAAGTATAGTCTCCGCAGTGCGCACAGTTGAAAACCACTGCAAGAATTACAAGAGTAAATATAGTATTGCTTCTCCATAACCCAATTTAGAACATTGCTTCCCACGGGATCTCAATATCCCGTCTCTTTGTACAGATTTTCTCCATATTGGCCATCGGAGTGATCCATAGAGCAGTCTACTTTGTGTTGATTGGCATCGTCAACCAGTTGGTCTCTTGCATAATTGTGAGGAGCTAAGATTCGCTACTGTACATCTTGTTCTTGGGTGACAACAGAGAGCTGCAAGCAGTAGGAAGCCAAACAGGAAAAAGCGTACTTGAATAACCACTTCATAGTGGCAACCCTACCTAACCCTAACGCCAGATAAGAAAGAAAATTGATTACTCTCTACCCATTCAATTCAGTTGATGAAAAACATGTAAGCTATAATTTATATTCAGACATGTCACATCCCCATAGTGTGCCTAGAGGAATCTTGCTGTGGTGCACATCTTGAGTGTGTGGGGCATTTCTACACTTCTCACTTGACTACTTCGCAACACCAAGGATAGTTTGGACTCTGCCTCTTCACATACAACATACCCATACTCCATTCTAGGCTAATGTGGAGTCACACTCCTACTCTAATGCAACACTTGTATACTTATACAATTGTTAATAGTTTAACACTTAGTTATATATAAGCATATATCCATGAAACAAAAAAAACATTTGTGAAAGAAACAAGAGAAACAAAGATATATTGCAAGCAGTACAAAATGTGCTTAACACCCAACTAAGTCTTTTTTCTTGCAAAACAATTACAATATGAGCACTATGAGCTCGGTTTGCAACTGGGCAGAGTCACGACTCGCCTCGCTTCACCAAAGCACTCATACACATATTAGTCACACCATGACTTTCTATTACAACCGTCTCTGCAACCTTCTATGATGCACCTCAAACATTCTCTGAATCACAAACTTTCCATCTCTTCTCTACTACAAGGCTTCGCGCAAACTCACGCTTTTGTCTCCTAGCATGCCTCTTCAAACTAGCAACCAAACTTCCCCCAAATTCAGTGAAAAAGAAGGTCACCCCAATTCTATTTGTCGAGTCACTTCAACGCAGCACAAGTCCTCCCAAGTAGAGTGACTTGGCTCCTTGAGGGAGCTTTCCCATCTTCGTTTAAGTCTGCTTCAGAATCACAGAGTTGATCTCTTGCTCTCCTTGTTTTCCACACTCCTCTCCTTGGTTGTGAGACTTTGTGTCTTTATAGGCATAGATCCATGCAAATCGTCGTGTCTCTATGCCCATGGGTGTGTCAACCCATCCGTTCACCAAGCCATGCCCCTTCACAACATCGGGTATAGACTTCTCAAGTGGACACATTCAGGTGGCTTTCCCAGCCGACCCACCGAACTCATGATTGGTGCCCCCATCTATCCGACCGACCCATCATTTTGGTGAGTGTGATTCTTACCCAAGTTGAGCTAACTTGTCTAGGTGCATTGTCCTCATTCCTTAGTTGATTTGTCTGTTTCGTGGGGCACCCAAGTCTTTCCTTCAACTCTTCATCAAACCGTCTATCATCTGACTTGTCTCTCAAGGAATCTCAGTTAAGTCTACCTTAGCGTGTCACATGCCCAAGGTATCCTAGCTCGCCCGATATAAATAAACCATCATCACACTTCATTATTTCTAGCATGCTCATACCACTTGCTCCATTCAACAACCCTATCTTTTGAAGGTTGCCACAATGCCAAGTTAGTCGAGTGCACATGTCTTTATCCAAGGGTATTACATCCTCCCCCACCCAAATTCATTGTCGACTTTAGAAAGACCTCCAAAATTTGTGATCTCCAACTCTGCCTGAGCTCATGTCTCCATCTACGGCTAAATCTATTGGAAACCCCAAATTTCATCAAAGAGAAAAATCCCAAGTTTCCTTATGAAGTGGAAACCCTGAGTTTCCAACTTGCATTACAATCATCAACAACCCATGAAACCATCCACACTGCCCTATCCAAAGTTGTGTGCGACCAAAATATCTTCTACGATGGTAAGACGTCTCTTCCCCAACTTTATCTTCAATGTTTAAGTTTCCACTATCGTTTTGCGACAATCACTCTCCATCATGCTACTTTTGTTGGACAAAACTACTACTACAACCTCAAACAAAACTTCAAAATTTTCAAGTGTTGGACAACTTTGAACTTGTTGTCGCATCCATACTTCAACCAACTCTATGATGTCTCTACACAATGCTAGCCTCAAGTTCTATATTGGTTGGGTAATGAGTCCAACCATCATGTTCAATTCTTGAAATGTGCATCTCCATGCCTAAACTTGGTCTTTTCCGTCCACATCTCTGTCACTCCATCCAACTCCAAAAACTAAGGCAAGTGTTCACCCTTGTCTCACTACTACTTCCATCGTCTGATCTTCATCAAGGAGATCCTCCAAAATGTCTAAGTGTCACACTTCAAACCTATTGATGCATCCATACTTTGAATTCCTCCCGCAATTTGGTCTGTCCACACAAAAATATTATACCAAGGCAAGGTTTCCCCTCACCTTGCTACACTATGAAGTCACCCCCAAGAAAAGTCATCTGCTACAACTTGACTCCACTCTCCACCTCATGGAATAGTTAGTCAATCTTCTCCACCAAGAACTACACATCCATACTTCCTTGTCCCCACTACTTCATCACCAAGCCATGTTGTTGCATCTACCTCTCTATGCCTTGGAAAGGATAGGCTTCACCTTCAACCATGTTTCCCAAATAAGGATAAACTCCCATGTCCAAATACTTTGTTCATGTTACAATCTGCCTGCCCACATAATCCTCCAAACGAAGACAAGTCCTCAACTCACCTTATTTCGTTAAGTCACCTCTCCATAACTCAACGTCTACGATGAGTGTGGATAACACACTTACACTCCTCAAACATCCAACAAACTATTCAAATTGCTCCAAGTAGAACAAGTCACCTCAAAGAACTTCCATGCCTTAGGCACATTCACACCAATACCTCTACCAACCTCAACCAACGACCCTCCCTATATCTCTGAGTCATCGCACAATCATCCACAGGTCACCAAGGTGTACTCTTTCGCATCCAATGTCCCATACCAAATGTGAGTGAACACCACCTAAGTCACTTGGTCTGCATTCTACCCATTCAAGTTGACTACCAATAATTCTTGGTCAACTCCTTTGTTGAATCTATCCATATCCTAGAATGAAACTTCCTAGACCTGCTACAACTGTCCAAACTTTGGCACTATCTTCATGATTGTCAATTCATATCATGATCAAATGAATCTAGCTAAGGCACCAAGAACCAAGTCACCTCACCCATCCTCTCAAACTCAACACACATGTAATTCACTACCCACTTCACTACAACAACCTATCTAATGTGCCTCATCAAAGAGTTAGGAAACTTCCTCAACCCACCTCCATCGTTTCATTCAAATCTTCCTAAGTCCACCACAAGACTCATCCAATCAAGTCGTCATAAGCTCTTTGGACATTCACCCAACTAAGGCATCCCAAACTATTAAAAGACTTCTTAGAATCTGCCAAACTTGAGTCAATATCAACTCTGTCAGTTCTCACCACATAAACAAATTGCATTTGAACCACCAAGTTATCTGACTTCCCTTCAAAGAACTCACTACAACACTTAGGAAATGCAAGAACTCAAAACCAACCATACCTTCCCCAACAACATCCTTGGTTGTGCCCATGGTTCAGATCTGTTGTCTTGGACCTTCAATTTCCCAAGCAATTGACTCTCTACATGAACTCCTCACAATCATCGTCCACAACTCCACAAACCTGCAAGAACTTCATTTTGATACAAGGCTGAGTCCACTCATCCACTTCAGAAATCCATGTAAGTCTCAAAATTTGCATGCAACTGACTAAACTCATATCCAATGTCTTATCATCTCCACACCTTGAGTGCTTCTGCTTCAAGGCACCATGCATCCACCACTCAACTATCAAGTCATACTATTGTTAACCATATTTTGTAACTCTGTGAAGAGTCACCTCATCTAAAGGTTTCAATCGAACAACTCGTCCAACAACCCAGCTCAACTCAACTATCGTTCTAGGTGATGCACAACACAAAGATGTCACGAAAAAAATGAGTCAAAATAATTTCCTACTGCAAAGATACTCTATGTCGTACAACACACCCAAGTGCTTCACCTCAATACAACCTAAAATTTCTCCCCTTCATGATCATTTATGCGATCACCCCCTATGATCACTTCCATGATCACTCCTACAGTTAGATATGTGACATGTCGTGCAACAAATCCTACCTTCATTTGCTTTGCCCAAGTGCTCAATTCACCCAACGAAATTTTTGTTTGGTCTCTCCAAGGTGTGCACAATAGGTCCAACATTGATTACTATCCTAAACCAACCAAGTATGCGACCAAATTGCATCTGCGATCAAGTCTGCTACAAATTTTGTGATGAAGTTTGCGATGAGTTCTATGATTACCCACCCTGTCTAAGTGCTTTATTTCACCACAAACTATGCTCAAGGTGTGCGCCTAGACCAACCTTACAACACACCATAAACTGAACCTCTTGTCGTAAATCTGATGCAAAGTCTACGATGAGCAAGTTCACTCCACCGAAAAATTCATAAAGTCTGCGAACGCCCCCACTAAATAGTCTTCGCAAAAAACTGCTTTCAAAGTTTGCTTTGATACCATTTGTCATGTCCTCATAGTGTGCCTAGCCAAAACTTGTGATAATACACCTCTTGAGGGCATGCGACACCACGACGTTTCTCACTCAGATGCTTGGAAACACCAAGGATACTTCATCCGGACTACACCTCTTCACCTATAACATACCCATACTCCTTTCTAGGCTACATGCGAGTCTCTACTCTAGTTCAACTCTTGTATACTTAGAAAATTGTTATCATCTTAATTATTAGTCATATATAAACATACATCCATGAAACAAAGAGAACACTTGTGAAACGAACAAGATAAACACATATTTATTGCGGGTGACATAAACCATGCCTAACACTTGGCTAAGTGTTTCTCATTGTTAAACAATTACAATATGAGCACTATTGGCTCAGTTTACAATTAGGAAGAGTCACACGACTCACCTCACCTCACCAAGACACTCATACATAGATTTGTCACACAAGGTCTTTCTGTTGCAACCGTCTTCCTAACCTTCTGTAATGCACCTCAAACGTTCCCTCAACCATAGACTTACTGTCTCTTTTCTACTGTAAAGATTCGCACAAACCTGTGGTTTTGTCTCCTATCATGACTCCTCGGACCCACAACAAGACTTCCCAAAACTCAACCAAAAAGAAGGTCACCCCATCTCTATCAATTGAGTCACCTCAAGGCAGCACGAGTCCTCCCAAGTGGAGAAACCTGGCTCCTTGAGGGAGCTCGCGTGTCTTCGTCTAAGTCTGTCTTAGAATCACAAAGTTGATTTCTTGCTCTCCTTGACTTCAAAGTTGTGATCCTCCTTGGTTGTGAGCCCTTGTGATTTTATAGGCGTCGATCCATGTCAATCGTCACGTCTCTATGAACATGGGTGAGTCGACCAGTTGGTTCACCAAGTCGTGCCCTTCACAAAGTTGGGTTGTCTCTTCATGTGGGCACATTTAGGCAGCTTGCCCAGCTGACCCATTGAACGCCTCATTTTGTCGTCGATTCGACCCAAAAAAATCCTGACTAGTGCCCCCATCTATTGTACCGACCCATCATTTGGGTGAGTGTAGCTCTTATCCAATTCAATCTAGATTTTCTAGGTGTGCCCTCCTCATTCCTTAACCGATTCGTCTGTTTGGTGGAGCACCCAACTCTTTCCTTCAACCCTTCATCAAACTATCTCTTGTCTTGCTTGTGTCTCAAGGCATATCGATTGAGTCTCCCTTGGTGTGTTGCATGCCCAAGGTGTCCTGGCTCGCCTCATATAAAGACATCATCGTCACACTTCGTTATATCCGGTGCGCTTATACCACTTGCTCCATTCCACAACCCCAACTTTCGAAGGTCGCCACAAAGTCAAGTCAGTCCCTTACCATAGAGAAAACAACAATTGGCTATTACATAGTCAGCTTCTCCTTCCTACAATGTGTAGAATATGTTCAGGCTCACAAAAATAAGGAATATGTTCGGGACTTGGAAGATGTAGTCCACAATTACCATTCTATTTTCTAATTACTCCTCGAAATACCTCATTCTAGAAGAACGATGGAACTTGAATCACTTGGAATAATCATAGCTTATTAGTCCTTGCCGAAGGCGCAGATGGACTATAGCCATCTATAATTCGTTAAATTCATATTAATATGTCCTTTGACTATAAATTTCCGCATCATCTGTATTGTTCGTACTATAGAAGTAAAAATATTATTATATATATATATATAAACTTATATGTCATTGTCTCATTGGAGAATATATTCAAGGTCTTATTTCTAGTTTCGTTGTTCCCAATGTTGTAAATGTGTATATATCCAAAGTTTTTACCTTAGACACTCCTTTTTTTAATTTTTTATTACATTTTTACTGAAATGTTTACATACCGAAAGTTCTGAGCATGTATGCTGTTTTTTTAAGTTTTTTTATTATTAATCCCTGTCGAATGCATAGAGGGACTATAGAGATCACATATTAATATGTCCTTTTATTATTATTATTTATTATTAGTAGTATTAGTCCTTTGTATTTGTATTGAAATGTTTACGTACCGAAGGTTTAGAGCATTGACACTTTTTTTGAGGTGCTTGAATAGGTCTGACAGCTTAAATGCTTACATAGCACGAGGTCCTGAAACAGTCCTGACAACTTAAATGTTTTCATACCGGAAGGCCCTTAGACAGCCTGACAACCTTAAATGTTTACCTAAATAGGCTTCTCAGAGTACATTTTTCCTTGAATTTTTCCATATAATGTTGTAGTGAATTTGGACAATATTGTTTTCCACTGCCAATTGAATAGGCATTGTATGTTTCATACTTCTTCTATGATTGGAATGAAATTTGGTCATCGTTGAAGCTACATACATTGTTTACTGGTTCGATGGGTGCTTCTTGTTTTTTGGTTCATCGGTTGTTGCTTGTTGTTGTTTGGTTCAACTTTGCAAGGTTGGGGACCTACGCCTGGGGTTGGACCTGTTGGTGCTTGTTGCTTGCTTTTGTTACTTCAACTTTGTAGGGTTGGGGTCCTGCATTCGTAGTTGCATATGTTGTTTTTTTTTACTTTGTGGGGTCCAGGTGTTGCACCTATAATTCAACCTGTGCTTTTGATGTTCATCGTTTCAGAGTAAGTTTCGATGCCATAATTTCATTTTCTATTCATTCTTTGTTGCTCACTGTTTGCGGTTTTTCAAGTAAGAATGTTTTCTTTTTTCTACTGGCATGCTCGTCATATGTTTCCATTTCCTTTTGTGCTTCGGATACAGTTTGGTAATCATTGTATATACATATGTTGTTTACTAGTTCGATGGTTGTTGCTTCTGTGTTAGTTCATTGGTTCGTCGGTTGCTGCTTGTTGTTGTTTGGCTCAAGTTTACGAGTTTAGGGCCCTGGGGCTGCAGTTGGGATTGTTCGTGCTTGCTTGTTGGTTTGTTGCTTGTTGTTTTCTTTTGTTTACTTCGGCTTTGCAGGATTGGGGTCTTGCGCTGACGGTTGGAGCTGTTTTGTTTTTTTCACTTTGCAGTGTTTAGGTCCTGCACCCGCGAGTGGACCTACGATTCTGTTGTTTTCCATGTATGGCGAAGTCAAGATGTGAAATTACAATGTCCATTGTCTTTTTGCTAAAATAAAACATGTGCAAAACACACTTATTAATCATATATGGTGAAATGTGCCCATATCACAATACAATCTATTTATCCTCTACACAGACTGGTGTGACCACGACACAATTTGTCTTGTACTTGAAATATGATATGTACACCAAAGATACTGCAAAATTATATTTCCATGTCTCGAAGCATATATGGATAGTTTTCCATAGAAAACCAAAATCATTTAGCTATGGCCATGCAATTTCTTAATATTTTGTGGCTTGTAATATATTTAGGGTAGGAAAACAATTTATATATTTACAACCATGGATGGAGAAAATAAAAGGCTCATGTTTCTAACTATCTTTTATTCTATTCATTGATTCTCATTTAGTGTATGTACATATTACTTGTTCTCCGCTGCATACCACCTTCCATTCATGTTCATTGTATTTTGTGCATTCCCACATTCAAACAAACATAATAACTAGAGAAAACGAAGGAGTCTTAACTGCAGCAGTGGAAGAGGAGATACAAAGGTACATGCTTGTACTGTTATTTCATATTCTGTTGTTTTGTATTTCATTTATTCTCTATATATGTGTTCACCTAGTTTGTTGTATGTAGATATTGCATACCTTCCTACATAATAACTTATCTTCATGTCCTTTGTATTTCCTGTGCCGCTACATTGAAAAAATTCGAAATCTGTTTATTTTTTTTTACATGTCTTCCTACATACTAACTTCCTTCATGTCCATTGTATTTTTCATGCATTGCTACATTTAAACAAACAAAGTGGCTGGAGAGGACGATGGACTCTTTGGCGCGAATGTAGAGGAGGAGTTGCAGAGGTGCATACATGTACTCTTATTTCATATTCCAATGTTTAGTATTCCATTTATTGTCTGTGTATTTGTTCTACTTGTTCTACTTCTTTGCACCTTTTTTGTTGTATGTATATACTACGTATCTTTTTACATAGTAACTTATTCTCATGTGAATTGTATTCTCTTTGCTGCTACATTGAAATAAATAGAACTATATTTCTTTCTTTCACATGTATTTATGCATACTAACTTGCCTTCATGTCCACTGTATGTTCGACATTGCTACATTGTAATAAATAGATTGGTTGGACATGAAGATGAATTCTTATATGCCATAACAGAGGGGTCTATTGTACAATATTCGAAAAGGTATACCAACTATGATAGTAAATCAAACATACAAAATGGGTGGGGGCATATAATATTGGACTAGAAAACGATGATTTGGCAACAATGGGCCTTTGTTGAGACTTCCCTCTTTCAAACATTGCCCTCCCCATTTCTAATTTTTCCATTTTCTATTATCCCTTTTTTTCCCCCTCTTCTATACTTAAATTTTCTCGTCTACTTTTTCTTTCTGGTTTCTTTGTTTAGTCGTCTTTCCAAAAATGCCTAGGTGTGTGGGTTGGTGTACTCACGAGTTCACATTTATGGTCATGCTTCTACCTCATTCCATACTTACCCACTTTTTTTATCGTGGGTTCCCGGGCTGGAAGGTTCAAGATTGTGCCTCTGCCTTCAGAGGTTCTGTGATATACTGATTGGTCGTTGTACCCCCCCATCACACCCTATTTATTGTTACACATTTTTTCAGTCAAAAAATCTGATGCATACAATTTGACCGTCAGGTCCTAATGTTTCTTGAGTATCCCTTGACACCCTATTTCGTATTCCATCTCCTTAGACCTTGTATGTGACATTTAGAACAATTATGGACAATATACAATGCATATTCTTATTTAGTCCTTCTGATGTTCATCTACACATTCTTGCATCATAAAAAGTTGGACTAGTAACATGGCCATGAGCAGTCAATCATTGCAAACATCAACAAACTGACAATGCCAAAGGTAAATATGCATACATTATGTTCCTCATGTGTTTACCAAACAAATATCCTCGACTATTTATTCATCTATGCCATGGTGAATATGTTGATGTCATCTGCAAAACATACTTTGCAGTTCACAAGAAGTATCAACAAGTGCAAGCGAGACGCCGAACATAGGGAAAGTTCCGCACACTAAGAGGTCTCATTGAAAAACTTCAGCTCCATAGTCCATCCAAGTTGTGCATCTACTTGTACTTTTATGCCAAGAAAAAAGAAAAAAATAAAATAATTCACACTACCATTCACATAATGGTCATCTATAGCACCTACTTGGACAAGGAAAACAAAACTATATCCATTATGCATGTTGACATGATAGACAAGGAGGCCCTGATGATAGTCACACTGATGAGGCTCCATACTCCATCCAAGTCCAGTCACACTGATGAGGCTCCATACTACATCCAAGTTGTGCATCTACTAGTACTTTTATGCCAGAAAAAAGGAAAACAAAAAAATAATGCACACTACCATTCACATTACTTTTCTTGTTAAAAAAATGTCACCAGGCCTAAACTTGTAACACCCAAAATACTATCAATAGAGGGCTTGAACAACCTCCGGACTAGACAAGTGTTCATCAAGGACATAATGGTCATCTATAGCACCCACTTGGAGAAGGAAAACAAAACTATATCCATTATGTGTGCTGACATGATAGACAAGGAGGCCCCGATGACAGTCACACTGACTATTACCACACAACTTGTCTAGAAACATGCAGAAAATATATTGCCAGGTAATGGGATATCCATTACAAATTGTAATATATTTCCCAAAAAAGTGTATGACCATGGTGATTGTGATCGGATTATATCACTCAATGAAACAAGTATTGTGGAAAATATGCAGACCGACAATGCCAAAGGTAAATATGCATACATTATGTTCCTCATATGTTTACCAAACAAATATCCTCAACTATTTATTCATCTATGCCATGGTAAATATGTTGATGTCATCTGCAACACATACTTTGTAGTTCACAAGAAGTATCAACAAGCGCAAGCGAGACATCGAACATAGGGAAAGTTCCGCAGACTAAGAGGTCTCGTTGAAAAACTTCGGCTCCATACTCCATCCAAGTTGTGAATCTACTTGTACTTTTATGCCAGGAAAAAAGAAAACAAAAAAATAATGCACACTACCATTCACATTACTTTTCCTGTTAAAAAATGTCACCAGGCCTAAACTTGTAACACCCAAAATACTATCAATAAAGGGCTTGAACAGTCATCGAACTGGACAAGTGTTCGTCGAGGACATAATGGTCGCCTATAGAACCTACTTGGACAAGGAAAACAAAACTATATCCATTATGCATGCTGACATGATAGACAAGGAGGCCCTAATGACAATCACACTGACTATTCCCACACAACTTGTCCAGAAACATGCAGAAAATATATTGCCAATTAATGGGATATCCATTACAAATTTTAATATATTGCCCAAAACAGTATATGACCATGGTGATTGTGATTGGATTATATCGCTCAACGAAACAAGTATTGTGGAAAAAATTCTCGCTATTTGTTCAGAATATCGTTTTGTCCCTGACACAACTATTAGCCAACTTGCACAGAGCAACGACATTTACCCAATTGGAAACATTGGACCTGCAATGGTCACACTCACGAGAAAACTTGGCTCGCAACACATTCTCCATATAAAAGATGGAGAGTCAGATAAAGACAAGGCAATGGTATCGTTCTCCATATCCAGTTTTTCCCTTTACTTTCACATGTCCATGTATCTCGGTTATGTTACACAAATATTACACTGTTCCATGTTGTAGCTGCAATTGTTCGACACCTATTCAAATTTGTTTTCCTGAATGGAACAACAATTGCATAAAGGAAAATTTCCACTTATGCTCTTCAAAAATATAACAAAGAAAATAGATGTTAAAGAAACGATCTTTCACACAACCCAAGCAACATTTGTAATAGAGTTGCGAACATACATAGTACATGATCTCAAGAAAGTAACTAGCTCTACAAGTGTTGTGCATATACATCTACAATTTCATCCTCACTTTGTTCATACAAATTGCCTTCACCAATTTTCTACAATTTTTTTGTTTTTTGTTGTACAATTGTATATTATATTGTTCAATATATTAACTACTATGTTCATGTTCCCAGGTTGAGGGTGTTTTGGTTGCAGTGAATGCGTACTCGACCCCCTTCGAGTCTGCTTGTTCCAAATGCAACTCTCCTTCTTCTGCTTCTTCTTTCATAAGTGATGATACAATTGATTATCTACAATGCAGTAAAAAATGTCCTTACATATATATACATTGCCTCAATGCTGCCATTTGAACCGTGGGAAACGCAATCGTACATTGTACAATTAGACAGTCTTTGTTACAAGATGTGCTTCCTGGGTTAACAAAATTGTCATATGAAGCATACCTACAGAAAAAGGAAAACAGTGTCTACATGTTGCGCGACTTTCAGATACATAGAAAATTTACCTTAAATGAGGACAATGCAATATTGCATATCGGTTGAAAAAAATAATAATCATATCAAGATTTGGCATGAAACGAAAAAATATCATGTGTGTCTGTAATTTTTCTTCAACACTTAGATGAATGTTCGTCGGACTCGAGTTCTTTGGATTTTACATCTATGGCTATAAAATTTTCTATCCAGAGATTTTGTCTCTTGTTGTGCACTTGAAACAACCAGGAGAATCTAACTTCAAATGCAATTGATGTTGTTATTTTCATGTTTTTTTGCATCTCCCAGTAAAAATATTGCATATTTGTTGGGGTGTGCAAATGAAAAAAAATGGTGGCTGGTTGTGGCTTTTTTGGAGAACTTTGCACCTTTTTGGGTGCCCAAATTGGAAAAATGTTTTCCAACTATATAGCCATGGCATGATTTTTGCATTTTTTTTGGGTACCCAAATAAATAAAAAAATTGGTCTCCAACTATACATTTATGGTATGGTATCTTCATTTTATCGATTCCCTAATTGAAAAAAAAAAAAGGACTCAGCATGGATTGAAACATGAGCTTGAGATCTTTAGAACTCTCTATAGAGATTGGGGAGTTCAGACATTGGAATTCATACAGGCAGGTGCATTTATTGGTCATGTACAAGTGCATAAGATTTTCCATTCCATAAATGGGAATCATGAGGATAAACCCCATACAATGTATCCAACTGTAAATAACTTGGGCCCATCCTTTGAACCATCAAAATAGCTTTCTCCTTTGGGAAGAACCATCAGGCATTTCCAATAATATTGGAAATTTGGCATTGTTAGAAATGGTAGTGATAGAACATGACACTATCAGAAGAAAATGTCTATAGTGATCTTTCTTCATGGTAAAATAATAATCAACAAGTTTCTTGTTCCCCATTTTGAGGTTTGGTTATAGCTAGGGTACATTGGTGAAGCTCCGCTAGTTTTGTGTTGTCTTGTGTTTGGCAGACTTTTGTTCATATCCCATGGCCCGATTATTTTCTCATGGGAACATATACCAGGTGTAAGAGAAAACCAATTCCACGTGTGTTTTTTTTTTATATATCAAATTGTTTGATGCAAAGGTCAATGCATATTGCTCTATGGAAACTTGTGGGATATCTCTTGGCGCCTTCTGTGTTCATACGTCGCCTTGTGCGTCAACTTTCAATACATTTGGTGTTTGCTTAGTTCTTGGTTGTATGCTTCGTTCTGGAAAATTAATAATACATTCAGGATCTTGGCAGTTTTTCTATGATCTTAAAGAATATGCAGGACATGATTTTCCTTTTAATATAAGCTCTGCGACGCAAATGTAATATGTGGCTCATTTTAGCACTTTTCCTTGATCGATGAACTTAGCAAAATTCATCTCCAGGAATAATTTGAAATAAAAGGATATATAATATGTGAAGTCCAATGGAACTATCGTATCAACGAAATGACATTAAAATTCAAATTTGGCGTTTTTATACTTGTGGTGAAGTTGACAATAAAACAACTTTACTTAAACATCCTAAAATTGATTTTCTTGTGGATTTTCGATGCTTCTCTTATACAAACACATCCTGGAAACTATAAGCATGGCTCGCTTGATCTATTCCTTGATTGAAGAACATGTTCACATGTTTAATGCACTTCATAGTTGTTGTTAAGACCATCAATGGGGATTTCTTACACCAATTCCCACTTCTGAAAATTGCCACCCCCTTTCTTTTTTCCCTCTACTTTCTCTTTCTGGTTACTTAGTCATTTTTCGAAAAATGTCTAGGTGCGAGAGCTGGCAGATTCACGTCTTTAGATTTCCACTGATACTTTTATATCAGCAGCCCAACCAACCGCTTCCTCGTTTCATATTGAACAAACTTTTTGGATCACAGGTTCCTGGATAGGCGGGTTCAACATTGCGTTTCCATTGTTTTGTCGCCTGCAAATAGTACCCGAACTTACCAGACCTACAAATTAACAAACAAATTCCCCTTTTTATCATTTTCTTTCTCTTTCTGTTTACTTGGTCCTTTTTTCGAATGTGTCATTTTTCTGAATGTCTCGTGCTTTTATATATATCACCTGAAGGTCTGCAATATACTAATTGACCCTCGAAATCTGTCACTGTCTCTTGTTCCGTGTTATGCATTTTGTAATCAATAGTAGGGGTAGATACAATTTGACCATCGAGCCCTCACGTCTCCTGAGTAGAGCTTGTGGCCTTGTTTTCAAGCCTGTCAATATTCCTTGTTCCGAGTATGTCTCCTTCTTTTATATCATGAGTTCGACCAACCACTTGCCCATTGCATACTTGGCCACTATTACCATCACTGGTTCCTAGCCGGGCTTGCTCAACATTGTGCTTCCATTGTTCTGCTACCTACAAACAACACGCAAAATTATGCGATATACAAATTGACGGTCGAAATCTGTCATTGTGCCTTGTTCCATGTTACACATTGTGCAGTCAAAAGTTTGAAGACATACAATTTGACCATCGGCCCCTCACATCTCCTAAGTATATCTTGTGACCCTATTTTTGAAGCCCGCCCGACCGCCTTCCATACTTGACCATTTCTTGGAATTTCTTTTGCAGGTTGGTGGGTGGACGAAATGTACAATGCTTAATCGCTCTTCGCCATCCCTATCACCTTCGTACTTCTTTCAATATATGCAATTATTAAGCTTTAATGCTAGTAGATCATCGTGTAGGAACCATTAAGATTGTCATTAATGTTTGGAAGGTCGAAGAAGATTTGTCATTAATATGAATTAAACCAAGATTTGTGGAGAAGAGTGTTATCCTTTCCAAGTATTCATTTCAAGCATGATGTGATCTCTTTCGGGCGTCCACCGGTTGGCGCCTTTATAAAATCTCTAATCCTTAATCGCTCTTGGTCGTCACCACCACATTTGCACATTTTTATAAATATGCAATTAGTAATCTTTAATGGTACAACTCATTGCGCACGAACCATGGATATTGTCATTGATCAACGAAAGGCTTGAGGAGATATTCCATTGATACACATTAAACCAATATTTGCAGAGGGTTATATTATCCCTCCCCAATTTTAATTTCAAGCATCATCTGGAGAAAACAAAAATTCTCGTTAACTTATGGCAGCAATTCCACAACAGTTCTGTCAAGATACAGTAAACACCTTCAGGCATGATGGCTAGAGGTTCCAGTATTCCAGGGCATATTCTTACTACTCATCTCCCTCTGCCCAGGAGTAAAAATGGAGATGGTCCCTTGGTGCACTGAGAGATATATTTCAAGCCAAATAATTCCAAGGCAACCCTGCCTACTCAGACAACCTATCCACCTGCATTGATGGCTAGCACAGAGGTTGATGCGATCAATTTTGAGCCGGAAGAAGATGATCTGATGGACGATGATACGTCAATGGATGATGGAAATGAAGACGTTGTTCCCACTTCTATGCCCAAATTGAAATCAAACATAACACGGGGCACTTCCCAGCTCGATGATGGCGGCTCTGACAACACCAAAAGAAGGGGTTTTAGAAAAGAAACTGACCCTGAGGGAAATATCCACTTTACATCTCGAAAGTAGGAATTCTAGAGTTCCAAATTAGTCCTTTCTGGGCAGAAGACTTTCACTGTAAGGAAATGATCTATTGATGCTCCCAGAGATATATTTCAAGACAAAAAATTATTCAATTGTGGGACCACTTTGTTGTTCTCTAGATATACAATTAACATCTTAGGGGATGAGGACCAAAACTCCCACTGGTGCAAGGCATATTCCTACTACTCATCTCATTCCACCCAGAATGGACTAATTTGGGCCTCTGGAATTGATCATGCAACCTGTGTCTCTGAAGTATTCTACTATGAGGAGGTGGTTTCTTGGTGTGTCTTAAATTTGAGTTTCGAGCTCTTCCGTTTTCCCTACAACATCTTTTGTCTTCTTCCTTACAGAAATCTTTTGATAACTATCAATTTTATTGCAGGATTGTTGTTCATCTGCTTCAAGCCAAGGATTTATTCCACTACGAAACCACTCTCCTGTTTATTTCTCGCCTCAAGTCTTCCGCAAGATATTGAGATTCGGGCAGTGAGCATTGACACCCCAAGGAGAAAACTGCAAGGATTTCTTAAAAATAAGCATGGTTATTAGTTTTGTATGCATGTTGAAGAGCATCTCGATGGCTCCTACATGTTGCAGGTCTTGTGCCTGTGTTTATGGTAAATGTGTTCAATGCTTTGGTCCAAAGAACTCGGTCCAATTTCTATGGATAGATATACACTACCCAATATTTTTTTTTTTAATGGATTTACTATTAAAAAAATTTCCTTGGAGTCTTGGTTGTTGCTTCTTTTCTGAATTTAACACCTCTTCTCATTGTCATGGTTCAATAGTATCATAGTTATTCAATATTGTATTGGCTCAAGTAATTTGATCTAAAATGGAGAATTTAACAATTATGTGACAATGCAATGTGCCGATCCATCAGGTTTTATGGAAACAAAAATGAATTTCAGAAAGTTTCAAACCAACGTTCAATTCTATTCGTAATGCATATAGAACATAGCAAGACCAAATCACAATGCGACAGTCCGAGCCCCGCCATAGAAATTTAAATTTCATCCCAACCTTGCTAAGAAAAGAATTTATTATTTCCCTTTTGCTTGCTTGATTCCTTTAGTCCGAAAGGGAACATTTTATTAGTTGTCCATCCCCTTACCTCTATTTGAGCATTTTTCACTTTATTAATGAAATTACCAAATTTATAGTTCATGAATTAAAAGAAAAAAAAAAAACTGATATATGGTGGCTATAGTCAAATGGGGCTATGAAATCAACTAAAATTCAAGATCGTCATTGTTGTTTCTAAACATGCAATTCTTAAGCTTTAATGCTAACAACCCATCATGCAAGAAGTTTAATACTTAAGTTAATATGCTAAACTCATGAAAGAATGTATCAATAACACAATTACTCCCACAAGTTGCAATAAAATATAATCTTCAACAAAGCATTTGTTCACACCCTTTTTAATGGTACAAGCACAATAGAAAACGAATAAGTGGATAAAGTATTGGACTAGAAAATGATGGTTTTGCAACAATGGGGCTTGTTTGAAACCAATTCCTAATTATGAAAATTAGCCTCCGCCTTCCTATTTTACCACTCTTTTATCCCCTATAGTTTCTCTTTATGGTTGCTTAGTCATTTTTTCTGAAAATGTCTTGCTGCGCAGGTTGGCAGATTCATGCGTTCACATTTTTATTCATGCTTTTATATCGTGATTCCGACCAAGATCTTCCCCTTTCTCTAAATTCAACTTCTATTGTTCCATGACCTGCAAACAATACTCCGGATTTTGCAATATATAGATTTACTTTTGGACTCCCACATCATCCCCTCTTCCGTGTTACACATTTTTCATTGAAATGTTCCAATACATACAATTTGACAGTTGCGGCCTTACGTCTCCTCGGGAACCCTTGTCACCCTATTTTGAAGGCCGTCTGACTTCTTTCCACACTTGACCATTTCTTGATATCTCTTTCGTGGATCGTCGAGTTGGCGGGTTCAAGAAATTTCCAATTTTTACTTGTTGTTTCCTGTGCCCGCTACCTTCAGACTTCTTTCCAAGTATATGCAATAAGTATACAACTTCTCCAGAAACATACAGAAAATATCTTGCCCGGAAATGGAATATCTATTGTAGATTTGAATATATTGGACCTTCTTTTCCCTCTTCTATACTTAACCAAATTCCCGTTTATTTTTCCCCTCTACTTTTTCTTTCTGGTTACTTAGTCATTTTTCCGAAAATGTCTCAATGCGCATGTTGGCAGACTCACAGGTTCACATTTGCACTCGTGCTTTTATATCGCAACTTCGACCGACCGCTACCCATTCCATGCCTAGCCACACTTCTGATTGTGGATTCCCGGGAAGGAGGGCTCTATATTGCACTTCCATTGTTCTGTGACCTGCAAACATCACCCAGACCTCCACGATATACAAATTTATTGCCGCACTCCCACATCATACCCTCTTCTGTGATACATAGTTTGTACACGCAAGTTCTCAGACCTGCAATTTGACCTTCGGGTCCTCATGTCTCCTGGGGAACTATTGTCACCCCATTTTGAAGCCCTTGCATATACTTTCCATATTTCACCATTTTTTGGAATCTCTTTCATGCCTCCAATTCCATACTTACCCAAATTTTTTGCTTGCGGGTTCTCGGACAGGCGGACTGCACTTCTAGTGTTCCTTGACCTGCAAACATCCCCTAGCTTCCGTGACATACAAATTGACTTCCGGACTCCTACATCAGCCCCTCTTCCGTGTTACACAGTTTTCACTCAAAAGTTTCGATCAATACAATTTGACCATCGGGGCCTCATGTCTCGTCAGGAACCCTTGTCAGCCTATTTTGAAGCCCGTCCAACCACTTTCCACACAACCATTTCTTGCAATTTCTTTCGCGGATCATCGGGTTGGCGGGTTCATACAATTTCCAATTCCTATTTGTTGTTTTATGTGCCTGCCACCTTCACACTTCTTTCCAAGTATATGCAATAAGTATATAACTTCTCTAGAAATATGAAGAAAAGATCTTTCTAGAAAATGGGATATCTATTATAGAAGTGAATATATTATCCCTTCTTTTTCGTCTTCTATACTTAACCAAATTCCCATTTTTCTTTTCCCTGTACTTTATATTTCTTGTTACTTAGTCATTTTTTCCGAAAATGCCTAGCTGCGCAGGTTTGGCGGACTCATGGGTTCACATTTTCACTCGTTCTTTTATATTGCGACTTCGACTGACCACTTCCCTATTCCATACCTAGCCACTTCTCTGATTGCGGATTCTCGGGTAGGAGGGATATAGATTACACTTCTATTGTTCTGTGACCTACAAACAACACCCTAACTTCCGCGATATACAAATTTACAACTGGACTCTCACATCATACCCTCTTCCATGTTACATAGTCTGCCTATCATTCCCTCTTCTGTTGTACACATTTTTCACTCAAAAGTTATGAGACATACAATTTGAGCATCGAGTCCTCGCGTCTCCTGTGGATCTATTGTCACCCCATTTTGAATCTCGTCCACCGCATTCCATACTTTGCCATTTCTTTGAATTTCTTTTACAGATCGTCAGGTTGGCGGGTTCACAAAATATTCAATTCCTAATTGTTTTTTCCTGTGCCCGCACCCTTTGCACTTCTTTCCAATTATGCAATAACTGAGTTTTATTTCTAACAACTCACCATGCCTCGAGGAGACCATCATAATAAATGTTCCTACACAACTTGTACATAAACATGCAGAAAATATCCTGCCAGGTAATGGGATATCTATTACAAATACTTACCAACTTTTTTTCTTGCAGGTTCCCGGACATGCGGGTTCAAGATTTCCCTTGCAGTGTTTCGGGACGTGCAAACAATACCTATAATTTCACAATATACATGCAGAAAAGATCTTGCCAGGTGATGGGATATCTACTACAAGTTTCAATATATTAGCGAAAACGAGTCCAACCGACCGTTTCCCTATTCCATACTTACCCACTTTTTCGATTGTGGGTTCCTGGACAGGCAGGCTCAAAATTTCCCTTCCATTGTTCCATGACTTGCAAACAACACCCAAAATTCCACAAATATACAAATTGTTTGCTGGACTGCCCCATCATGTTTTTTTCCCTTTTACGCCTTTTTCAGTCAAAATTTTCGAGACATGCAATTTGACCGTCGGGCCCTCACCTCTCCTCACAACCCCCTGTAATCCTATTTTGAAACCTGTCCAACCACTTTTCATAATTGGCCATACCTTACTTGCTCTTCCCCGTCCCTGTCATCTTCACACTTGTTTATAATAAAAAA